>SCDT01000371.1:17589-58854 GCA_004143765.1 Drosophila melanica
GTACAATTAAGTGTTATAGTCTATTTCCGTATACAAATTGTAGTTGTAATTTACACGGATTTATAAGCAAGGTGGCGCGTTAATCGCATGAAAAGCAAATACGTAAAAATCTACGGAGAATTGTACTATATACACAATATACATCCGTATCGTCATCGGTATATGTATATATATATATATACATGTGCATATGCATATATGAATATGTCTGTATATGAACATGTGTATATGCATATATGAGAATATATATATGGGTAGTACATAAATTTGTTTAAAAACAATACTAGCGATAAGAAAAAGCAAAAACAAAAATTTAAATACAATTTATGTAAATCTAAATAAGTATTACACAAACAATTATAACTTTAATAAATAAATCATATTTGAATAATTTCAAAATCATTTCAATCGGGAACGTATCCCTGATTTTAAAGCATACATTTAGGCTGCTGAAAAATAATTTAAATTTTGCAAAACGTAAATGTAAAGCTGTCTGTATAGAAAATCGGATCTGCCCAAAGAACTGGAAAACGTTTAATATCCTTAATGGACGCGGGGCATATAAAGACTTTAAATACTTCAGATTATGGATGCCTTTCCCCATTCGCCCCCAGTATCGACAAAACCAATAAAAGCGCTAATCAAATACTACAGACGTGCAAATTGGTTTGTAAATACATTTCGCAGCTCTTAACAAGTACTGAAAATTGTACAAAGATCATACATTTATCTATTATGAGTGCGCAGCTGCTTGGCTGCAGCGCTAGCAACTTCATATGCACGCATACATAAAAATGCAGAATTATGTTTTGTGTTTTTCGAGGAAAATTGCTCAGTCGGGACCGCCATACTAGTAGATACCCTGAGCATTTAACACATACACAAAAACTCTAGGCACTTGATGAGTATTAGGGCTGTTAAAAACTAAAAAAAAAAATTAACTAAAAAAAAACTATTTAATTCAACGAAAACAAGTAAGAACGTTGCAGTCGGGCGTTACCGACTGCGTTATACTCGTTCACGTTCGTAAATATTGATATTTTAAAAAATTTCGGTATTTTGCANGTGTGGGGATGTGTGTGTGTGTTATGTTGTTGTGATGTGTTGTGTCTCTCTTCTCTGATTGATTATTGATTATAATTCGACGCGTTCATATACAGAGAGACGGACGGACATGGGTGGTGGGGTGGGTGTGGTAGGGGTAGAGAAGAGAGGAGACACACAACAAGACGACTTAATATTATCAGATATTTTTTGTTAATTATTAATGACACCCTCACACCGCGAGTTGAACCCACGCACCCAAAAACCCTTTCAATCATAATAGCACACAACCTCTTACCAACTGGACCACACTACCATCCACGACTTACTTATGAATTTGCATTACTTAACCATCGCAGAAATTTCAAGAAAACGAAATAAATATGAACAACGGAAAAACACATAACATTGTTCAACCGCTGAGGCTCGAACCCGGGACCCCCTACGCAATTAATGAGGCACAACTCTTACCAACTGCACCACTCTTTTACTTAACTCTGTTGTGTTAAAATTCAAGTTAGATTATGAGAAGAAATTATTATAGTAAGCCTCTTTACTTACCCCACTAAACACCAGCTGGTAAGGTACATATAAGACAATTTATGATAAATTAAATTTCAATAATGTTGAATGCATTTTATTTATTGTTTTTCAAGTCCTTCGTACAAGTACTAAACAACTTATAGTTTTGTGCCAGCAAATGGTGATTGTTGTATGAATCTGCAGAATTGTGATAATTCAAGCGCTTTCCTCGTATTAATGCATGTTCTATGTGTTGTATGTATATAAGAATACAAGTTTCATGTTGTATTATTTACACAAAAATGTATAAATTGTAGTGTTATTTAAGCAATTTGAACTAGCAAAGGAAATTGGGAGAGTTACTGATCTAAATATTTATTTTAGCTAAAAGCGAATTTTCAAAATTGATTATTGGGCATTATAATAATTTTCTTTTGATTATCAACTCTAGTATTTAGTACACAAATTTAACTAATAGATATATATATATTTATATATATTTAAGCTAACCTAGACTCGCATTTGACTTACACATAAATTCAAAAAACCTAATTTAAAAGGCTACAAAATGTTACGTTTTGGAGGGGCAGAACAAATTTAACAAACTTTAAATAAGGCCATAAGCAAACAATTTGCTTTTGTTACATTTAACACATAGAAGAAGATTTACATATGTATATATATATATAAGTACTTAATTATTTGTAGTTAGTTTGTCATATGTTTTAGTTAATGAAGTGTCTATGTGATTTGCATTATAAAAAAGTGAGGCTATGTATCGAGTTGCGCCGCAGCTTAAATAGGAAATTGTGTTTTGGTATTTTTTGCTTTTCTTTTTTTTTTTGTACCCTTAAAACAAGTATGCATTTAACTTATTTGTGGGCTCTTATGCTAGACTGTTGCTCGAGGTTTTATTGATTTAATATAATCTATTTAGTTTGTGTCTTATAATTTTGGAAGCTGCAGGATACATATGAAGGTCTAAAGGGTACTTGCAGTGTATAATCCATTCTAAACCGTTGGAAAATATTTTGTGTGATCATTTTGAAAAAGATCAGCCACGTTTTTGTTTGGATTTCACTGTGTTTGCCTTACCTTGCAGTTATATAGCGTGTAGCTTTTGCATGTGACTCTTAAGACTGCTGTCACTTGTAAGCTCAGAGATATAGTATGATAGTAAAGCTTGACTTAGAACTGTTAGTTTAAATAGGGAAATGTTTCTTTTAAAATGGGATTTCCTCACCACAAATGATAGTGTTGTATAATTTCGAGAGTTTTAGTTAGATGTGCCTAAATAGCTGACAATTTGTAAGGGGTTTATGGTGTACCAGACAACAAGTGTTAATTTTGTTTTTTCATGTTTTTTGTTTTTCTTTTTTTTGACTGGCTAACTAGCTAATTGGCGTAACAGAACCGCCGACTAACTAACATGAATATTTAGAGTAGAGAACGATAGAAGCGACTTGTTGCAGACTTAAATACTAATCAAGAGCAAGTTCCGGAAGCGTTACGAGTTTAGCTTACATGCGCGTGCTCTCCAATCCATAGCCCAGGGCCACGCCATAGGCGTCCAGGGTGTTTGGGGGCGTGGCACTGCCGCTGCGCCGTTGCCTGCTGCTGTTGCTGTTGCTGTTGCTGGCAGCCTTCAATCAACTCGCTGGCGTGGTGCGTGTGAGCAGCTCATCGTCGTCCAGTTGGGCGAGGGCGGCCGGAGAGCCGACATCGATGGTGGTCACCCGATTGCCGCCACCGTCCGCAGCGGAGGGCAGCTTGATGAACTCGCTGTCCGTGTGCACGGGCATGATGATGCAGACGAAGCTCTGGCCCGTTTGCGAGTCGCGCGGATGCAGCGTCACCGGATTGAACTTGTCCGTCTGGCCGTCGGTGTATGTCTGCAGGCGCTGATAGATCTCCGGATAGTGTTTGCGCAGCAGGACGCCGCGTCGCGACAATATGTCCAGGATGTTGGACAGAATGAGCTCCCGATTGCCGGGCACGGTGCGCAGGCCCGGATTAAAGGTCAGGATGAGTATCTCGGTGCGTTCCGGCACGGCCATTACGGCGAGCGGCTGCTGCAGCGCCTGCTGCTGCAGCTCCAGTTCGGCGAGCACGCTCTTGCTGAGCTTCAGCTTGGCGCAACGTGAGACCAGCTGGCGTTCCCAGCGGACCGGGGCCTGGCCCATGCCCGGCGCCTCGGATACCACACAGATGGCCACGTAGATGAGCATCTTGGACTCGGGCTTGTATTCGGTGCTGAGCTTCAGCAGTTCCGAGTACAGCTCCAGTCCCATTTCGGCCGGCATCAGGTCCGGCCAGCGCACATAGGACGCCTCGCCCATGCACTGGAATCCGTGCTTGATGAATCCCTCCGCGGCCTCGGCGCTCCGGAAGAGCACACGCACCACGCCACGCCCCTGCGATAGGCTGCCCTTGCGGGCGAGCAGACTGAGATGACGCTGCGAGTCGATGTCATCCTTGCAGGTGGCTAACACCTGCCGGCACAGATTGGAGGCGCGCGAGTGCAGGCACGCCTTCCGGTGCTTCTCCCAGTGGGCGCGCCGACACTCACGTGAACAATATAAATGGGTACAATTGTGGCATGACTTGTACAGCTTCTTGGCATCGGCGGGCGTGGCGCTGGCCTCGCACTTTGTGTTCCGGCACCTGATCTGCAGCTGCTGGTCGCCGTAGACGCCGCCATTGCTGCCGATCCCGATGCCGTTGTTGCCCTTGTCCGTCGCATGGGCGTTGGAGTCGCCCAGCGACACGCGCCGATTGCTGGCATTGCTCTGCGCCTGTGCTTGGGTTTGGGTTTGGGATTGAGATTGCGATTCCGATTGTTGTTGTGTTTGTGTTTGGACCTGGTTCAGTTGCTTCTGTTTCTGGCTGGGCGCGTCGCCCTCGCTGCGACGGCGCAGCAGCTGCTGGTCCGCTGCCGTTAGCACCTCCAGCTGCTGACCACGACTAGCTGTATCTGCTGTGGAATATATATGCATATATATGCGCATAACGTTGATTAGTAGATAAGCTTTTGGCAATTGCGTAATTCAACAAATAACAACAACAACAATGAGCATTCATTTGGAGCAGGTGTCTCTTCTTCTTTTGGCCCTGTTCGAGGCACAATCGCATGCTGGGCTTTAAATGGGTTGGATGGAATTCAGTGTTGCATAACGATGCAAGCGCTGCGCAACTTGCTAAATGTAGTAAATGCATGTATGTTTTTTTCTCAGTGTAATTTCGCTATGTAAATAAGAAGGAAAGTAAAATGTCTCTAGGCTAAAACTAGATGCGCTTGATGATCGGTTATTAAAACGTATGAAGTTATTTTCAACAAAACTACGAAAAACTGTAAGAATTGAAGAGCTTTTAAAAAATATATAGCACTGAGTTATAGATCTTTAGATATATATATGGTAGGTAATAGTTATATATGTGTGTTTGTGAGTATATAGTTATATATAGAAGTGTATATAGAGGCTTAGATGCGAACAACAAACAAGAACGCAAGTTTACTTTTTTTCCTATACCCATTTCATTTTCTTCTCTCTTTAATTTTTTCTTTCAATAATTTTTGTTGTTATATTTTTATCATTTTTTTTTTGTTTTTGTTTTGGGTAGCGGTTATATTGGAAGAAAACTTACAGGTTCATACCTGTCGTCGAGGACCCTGCTATGGTCGCCGCTGCCGCTTGGTTTCTGTTGCTGTTTCTGTTGTTGGTGTTCTGGCTGTTGGAGGAGGAGGTAGTTGGCAGTCCTAAAAGTGAGGCTAAGACATCTTCTAGCGATGCGTTGCTCAACGAGCGTTCAGGCGCTTTAGATGCAATTACATTATTCGATTTTTTTTTTGTGTTTTCAATTTTTTTTCGATTACAATTTTTTTTTGTTTTTATGGGGCCAAAGTTTGCATAATATATTTTTTAAATTGATGTTTTTTGTTAAAATATAAGAATACAAAAACAAATTGTTGTTAGGCTTGGAAAAAATATATAGCGCATTAAATGTTCTTAAAACTAAATGGGGCTATTACATATGATTTATTTATTTAGAACAAAACAAAGTGAATTGGTTCAAGTTGAAAAAGTATAAATTACACTGAGAAAATGTTTTATGTACAAGCCAAAGTATGTTTAGTGCAGAGTTGAACAGCAAAGGGTAGCTAACAATATTTCTACAATACGGCTAAAAATACAAATTAATATAAATAAAATAAAAAGCCATTTAAAAAACAAATATGTTTGTGAATAAAATATAATTCAGTTTTTATTGTAGCCACCATTAGCGAGGGCTGTGCCCGCTTTGTAGACGTGTTGTATATATATATATATAAAGCACTTCGTTATCCGTTTTGTTTTCAAAAAGAAATTATAATAATTTTTACAAAAATTATATAGTATTATAAGTAACAGATCGAAAAACAGAATCTCTTCGAATCGTTCGTTGCATTTTAAACATAATACATCATTAATAAATATAAAGAAATTTAATTAATAGCACACTTAGTTGTTGTTGTTGTTGTTGTTATGGTAGTTACAATATGTTTGAGGTTAGGTACAAGAATTTTTCTAATTTTAAAAACCAAGCCTAAAATTGAAAATTCCAAACAATAATATTTTGGTGTGAGTGTGTGTGTGTGTATGTTTATGAGAATTTTGAGCAACATTTAAAAAAAATGAATTATGCCAATGGGAATCATAGCAAGCTTATGCGCAGATAAGTATGCTATGATTTGTTTTGAAACGCATAAAATATGTGTGTGAGAACAGATTGGGACGAGTACAATGATAAAAGTTATACAAATAATTATATAGATAATAATAATAATACAATAATAATCAACTGTATGCCATAGCTGTGTTTATTTTTAAAAATTAATCATAAAATTAAATTGTAAATTTATTAAAATAGGTTTGTAAACACTAAAAAAATTACACGTGTACGCTTTTGCTTTTGATCAACTCAAAAACACTAAAAAGGGTCAATTTTAAAAATGAATTTGAATTTTGTAAAAGAGTTTTGTAATTTACAGTCGTTAAAACAAAATGTTGAAACTTCAAATGCATTTGCACTTTGCAGCCTAGTTTAAAATGAAAATCATAAAACTAAACAAATGTAGAAAATTGCATTTCAAGCTACATTTGTGTGTGTGTCGTTGTGTGTGTGTGTGTGTGTGTGTTCTAGCTACATATTTAACATATGTAATGCATTTCTCAATAGTGTTTCTTGTTTTGTGCACATTACTGAACCAAATTTGTGATATCAAATTAATAATTTTTGTTTTTTGTTTTTTTTTGTGGAAAATAAAATAAATCAAGTTGATATTCTAGTTGAAAACTAAGCACGCCAGTTGTTGGCCAGCTGCTGCTGCTGCTGGTCATATATAAATGGTGGACTCACCGCCACCGCCGCCAACGCGGCTGAGTCCGTTCATGCGTAGTGGCGGCTGTCCGATGGCAACCACTGTTGTGGCATCCAAATGGAGTTGATGCTGATGCAGATGCTGATGCTGGGTTGCGGGCGGGCTGCTGCTGCTGTCAATGACGGGCGTTTGCGGTGAGTCCAGCGGACGTGTGCCAACAAAGCTGCTCTCCAGCCAGCACTTTCTGTGGAATTTTGGCAGATTAGTAAACATTTCGTAATAATATTCATTTTAATGTTAAGCAACAATAGCAACAACAACAATCACAACAAAACTCAACGCTAGCAAAATCAATAAGTGACGTCACAGCCGCCTGCACTTGTAGCGGGACACTAACCTCAGACAACCTTTAGCATATTGTGGCCTATATTCAAATTGACCCCACACGAAAAAAAGGCGCTCTAAAACGAGGCCGAATTTGTTGTTAATTTTTGGCTTTACTTCGGGCAAAACTCACATGGTTTATATAATTATTTTTCCTTATTTTCCGTTTAGTTTTTCCTTCATATATTTTATTGCGCACCGCTCGCTGAGCAGCGTTTGGCAGCAGACGTCGCGCACGAATGAAACCCCGATGGATGCGAAACACACTGAAATGGCCAAAGCCACAGCCACAGCCAAAGCCAAAGCCAAATGTGGGATCGAGAGCATAAAAGAGGTGGCTCTTCGGTTTGTGTGTGCGCGCGAAAGAGATGGTGCGAGACGAGCATAGGCCACATTGGCTGCTGTGTGTAGGGTTGCTGCGCCTGTCCCAATGGGAACGGGCCGAGCGGCGAAGGGGAGACGGCGCCGGGCTGGCGGCCTGATTACAGACAACAACAACAGCAAAAAGTCTAGAAACTTTTCTCAAGATGAATTCTGAGATGCTCTTTATCAATTTCTGACACATTTCAAGAAAATAATACTAATACAATTTGTTTTTAAAAAGTTTACCTAATTTAGAATTAGATTATGGTTAATTCTTTGATTTGGTATATCAAATAAATTATTAAAAAGTTTTAAGTACTTTCAAAATTGTATAAAATTTCTATTAAAATATGTTTTCTATGCTGCAAATTACATTAAAATGGGAGTCAAAATAAGACCGATTTTAGAAAATATATTCTCTAAAGAAAAATTGATAATATTATCACTCAAAAAATATAATAATTTAAGTCTCAAATCAGACTTTTTTCAAGATTTTTGTGTTGAATATTTTTACCTAATCGAATAGTTTTGTTCCTATTCATGCAAAATTAGCGTTCATTTTGAAAATTATTGTTTGGAAATATTTTAGAAAATGTTCTTGAAAGTTTTTTCAAAGAAGTTTACAACAGGAAAATTTGGCATATTTAGCTATATTCAGCTTACCCAAATCCCGGTTACTGTAAAGGTATTGTACACAAAAATAGCACCCTGTATGCGAGTTGCTCTACTTTAATATTATTGATTTTCATAATGATTGGCACGGCCGCAGGGCCAGCGCAAGTGGGCTCCACTCGAAACGTGTTCAAGTGGCCCGGTTTGGAGAGCTGGCTCCGATATATATCTATGTAGGTATCCTAGAATAGGCTGCATTGTTGACATTTAAATTGCCTGCGGCGCTGGGCTCGGGGCGAGGCCTCTTTTTTTGTTGTATTGAGCCTTATTAATAGCGCTCGGGGTTAGTTTGCACCGACAACGGATTCAACATGAAAGCGAAATGGAATCAATTTCGTTTTGAATTTGTTGCGAATTGATGGGAAAATATATCATACAATCATAAAAGAAAAACTGATTTTGACTTAGATAGCCACAAAGCAAATAAAAATAACAATAATAATCAAAATAATAATCGCAAGTGATTGCAGAGAAGTTGAGAATGATGTCATGCCAAATTAGCAATAATCAGCTTAGCAGACATTATCATTATATAAGCTGAGCACACTTTTATGAAATTGTGTGGAAAACTTTTAAATGGTTTGCAAATGTTTCACTGATGAAGTGAAAATAAAGAGACTAAACTTAGAAACAAAATAATATAGTGCAGAGCATTTGGAATATGGTAATATTTTAAATTGTTTGAAAATTATATAAAATTATAATTTCAATAATTTTGAAACCTTTTTGTATTGCAGGATTTTAAGTCTTTAAATCAAACTAATTGCAATTAATTTACAAAATATAAAATATGCACTTGAGATATTTAAAATAAAAATTAATAAAAAATACAAAATGTAGTAGTAAAGCCTGATAAAAACGTTGCAATAAACTATTTATTGCAGCTTACAGTAAATATAAAATTTTTGCGTAAATGTTGCAGAAAAAATATGAAAAATTTATGAGTTGATTCATTTTAATCCGAGAATAAATTTAAAAAAAATCTTATTAAGCTTTGCAATTTTAAATGTGACTTTTAATAAATAATATTATTATTCTTTCTGTAAATCAAAATTTTTCTTGAACTTTTTGACTGTTTCCTATTGGTCAAAAGTAGTAAAATTCATAGAAACTTTAGCGGTTTTAATGAGATCAAATATTCTCAATTTAAAAAAACATCGTTCACAGCCTAAAAAACATTCGATAATGTTCCTAATTATTATTTAGAAAAAAGGTTGGTATTTAGGTCTTTAAATAATCTATCTACAAAATTTGGGTATCTTATATTATTGGCCCCAATATACTCTTTTCACTTCGTTTATAAAAAATTCTCAATGCAAAATTCTGTATGCAAATTAGAAAATAGATAAAAATCCCTGACACCAACAACTGTTTATGTCCATCGAGAAGACATCTTCCTGTTGACCTGACCTCAATCGGTTCCATTCAGTTGGCGCCCATCCAAGGTATTTTTTGCCCCTTACAGGTTTTGATGTGAAAGTTGTTTAGTTTTTAGTGTGTTTAGTGTATTTTTTTCGTTTAGTTTAGTTTAGTTAGAAGCCATCACAGATATTTGGTGTGAGTAACACATGTATATATAGCACGAGGATTAGTCAGTTGGTTAGCCACATGGAGGACGCTGAGACGATGAGGATGACAGAGTGGGATAAGGGCTGGCTTACCTCTGTATATCGTGGCAGGCAGGCAGTTGTTTGACTGACTGATTCGATTGATTGATTGACTGTTTGATTGACTGACTGACTGACTGACTGAGTGCTGCAGCTGGTGCTGGTGTGAACTTTTACAGGTAGCTATGCGTTGTGTAGTTGCCAAAGAAAAATTAAAGTTTTCAGTACGAAATGAACTGGTTCGAAATTATGATTGAAGTTGATGGATTGATGGAGTGGTGAAGAGTTGGAATATAGGAGAAGATATAGATATGGTAATGACAGCTACACACAAATTGGATTTTTCTGTGCTACTTTTCTTATTTTCTCTTGTTTTTTTTTTTGTTGGATGGGGCGACTACTACGACAACTTGCATACACTATAAATGTGCTTTGTTACTGGCTGCAACGGTTTTCTGATTGATCCGCTGCATACCTCGAATTGGGACTAGCCGAGCGGCTGCGCTGCTGCTGCAACTGCTGCGCCTGCGTCTGATCGTTCACATAATGCACTATTGCCGAGGTGACCTCCTTGATCGAGCTCTGTATTTCCGGCGTAACGGGCTGCAGGTGCGACCGCACACCGTTCGTACCCGTGCTGGTGCCGGTCGGGGTCGCCGTTGTCGGCGATGTGCGTTGCGCCAGCAGCGAGTTGGCCAGTCTGAAATATAAAATGGAAATTGGAATCGATTAATCGATTAGCAGGATTGCAATTTCATTGTTTCGCTCACCGTTCGTGGGGCGTGCGCTGTGACAGTTTCTCTGTGCTGCGCCAGCCCAAATAGGGCTGGCGATAGGAGTTCCTCAGGACACCGCCGGCGCCGCCGGCGCTGCTGCCGCTGGCCACCGACATGAAGCTGCTGTTGATGGGCACGCCGCGTGCGAAGCTGCCGCGCTGCGAGACGCTCGGCGATGTCTGCGTGGAGTTCAGATGCGAGGTGGACCAGCGCGTGGCGCCGACAGCCTGGCCGGGAGCATGCCCAGAGGCGGACGCACTGACGCTCGGGCCGCCGTGGTGGCTGTGCGCCGAGGGGCTCAACAGCAGGGGACTACGTTCAGAGCGCTGCGAGCCGAGCGAACTGAGCGAAGTCGTCTTCGAGTTAAGGCCCTGCCAGCGACCCGAGTCCTGTGTGCGTTTCCGCGTAAAGTTGCCCGGCTTGTAGCCGCCAGAGGACGCTGTGCCCGCGCTGCCGGCATTAGCGCCATCTGGCGATCGAGCCGCATTCTGATTGTATTGTCGGAACCAGTCGGGTATATTGAGACGCTGCAGCGACGCTTGAACCCGCAACTGATGCTCGCTCAGGGCGGCCGGATTGTGATCGTGCGATTTCTGTAGCTCATTCTCAGGTGGCTGCAATGAAAAACAAAGAAGAAGAAGAAGAAGAAAAGGAGGTTAGAAAGTTGCATTTAAGATAACAGAACTAGTTCTGTTGATATACATAGGATTTATTTATGAAAGTACTTGTTGAACTAGTTCTTCAGTTCACAATAAAGTTCGTAGAATATAAAACTAGATTTTTAGGGAATATTTTTAATAAATATTTCATAAAAATTTAACAGTTTAAAATTAAAATTATTATCTATAATTAAACTTAAATCTTTTAAAATAGATTCCTCCAAACAAGCTCAACATATCAACAGGTTATCCGCGGCGTTGTCAATCCTGGCAACTATTGAACAGACTGAGATTGCATTTGACCTTTCCGAGGCCGCCCAAATGATTTATTGCGTGTGCATAAAAACGGACATTTGAATAATAAAATGTGTGTGGGCATTTGCGATGAGTAAGCAACGCGCAAAGTTTTCGATAACTTGAGGCGAAACTTTTACAGTTGTTTGTTCTTTTGTCGATTGCGGCCCACAAAAACTTTGCGGCCGCTACTGAACTGGCCCGAACTATATATAAAGTTTCTTTAGGCATGCGACATTTCTAGGTTATCGTTCAAATCTGATGAATACTTAAGTTCCAGGGCAAATAGCACATTGGGTTAGGTCTGGAGCGGGCCTTGGTGCGTCAAGTGGCAATGCCATGAAATAGATTATGCAGATGAAATTTGCCTATTTTTAACCCATTTTTCATAGAAACGAACTCCATCTCAACAATGTAAAATACTTGGAAATATGCATTATAATTTATGCATATTTGTTATGCATTTTGTATCTAATAAAATTCGCAGAAATTGTTGCAGTAGAATTCCAGCTAAATTTATCCTTGCAAAGTGGCAGCAAAAAGTTAGTCAGAATGGAATATTTTTGTAAATTTGGATCAAATTTGTAATCCAAATGATATTATATATATTTATATATTATAAATAAAATAAATTTATTGAAAACAATTTAATATTTCAATATTTGTTTAATTGTTTTAATTACTATATAAATTAAAAAATAATAAAAATTAATTAAAAATCTATAAATAATTATTTTTGTTTATAAGAAAGATTTTTCAGGCTTGCATTATTTGCTTAGGCGAACAAGTTTTACTAAAATAATTCTTTAATTTGTGAATTACGCATTTAGACTGCGTCCAAGTCGCATTTTCGCACACACACACTGGCACACACATACACACACACCCACACAAGCAAATCTCTCTCAAGGCAAGTGCTTAATAAAAGATTTCAAGTGCATAGCAAAAACTTGAGTTAGCATCCCAAGTGTAAACAATGCTGGTCTACCAACATTTTGCCTTGGCTGTAGCCCAGTGTAAACGAGAAAAGTGCACAATCAAAGCGACAAGGGAGAGGGGCGGAGAACCGTGCTGTAAACCTGAGACAGTGAGCAAAACAAAAGACAGACAAAACTTAATCGCAGTCGTCATATACGTATGCAACGGCACTTGAGCGGGCGGGGGATGTGGTGGGGTGTGTGGTACTATTGTGGTGTGTGGGTTACATCAAAAAAGAAAAAAAAGAGGCAAAGTGGCAGCAGTTGCTGTCAAGTTGCTGCCAAGTCGCTCGCTGCTGTCGTCAGTGGCTTCACGTGAGCCAATTGACAATTGCTGTTTACAGCTGCAGCTTGAAAGTGGTGCAGCGGTGCAGTGGTTGCAGCAGCAATCGCCAACCCATTCACTATGTGGGTCACATATATCCTGAAAAGCCGGTGCAACTGATTTGACGTCAACACATCGAACAGACTCGTATATATATGCTTATCATAAAGTAAAATATCGCACTCAATTACCTGATCGTATTGCAGCATATTGTTGTTACTGTTTGGTATCTATAGTATTTATATAGTTTTTTAGCTGTGGGTTTTTGATTTTTGAATTTTGAAAGAAAATACAATGTGTTCGTTTAATTAGAAATTATTTTTTTAGGAATTGATACACAATAATCGCTCTAAATTTAAAATAAAATAATCGCTATTTCGGTTTAAGGTTTGCGAATAAAGTTGAACTAAAATGTTTTTAAAATCGTCAAATTATAATAAAATAATCTATTTAAATATGATTCGTTCTGGCTTTAGGTTTTATTTGGAAAAATATATGTTTCGGTTTGAAAACCGGTTTGAAACCTTCACAAAATATATTTTAATATATATATGTATATATATAAATACAAAAACAAAACTCAATTAGCACGCCAGGCAAAAAGAAGGAAGTCAATAAAAGCGCCACAAACACACGCAAACTCACTCTCACACACACACACACACACACGCACACATTGACGGAACTGCAAGCTATAAAATAGGCACACCCCAAAAGAACCCCACAGAAAACGCAATTCTCTGCGTCGCTTTGCCGAAAAGGGTCCCAAAAATGTATTTTTATAAAATTTGATAAAATTTTGGGTTGAATGCGCGAGCCAAACGCAGCTGCGAGTTGACCTTAAAAAGTTGTTGGGCGAAAAACCAGAAGCGAAAAAAAATTTGAATAATGTCAAACGCACGCAGCAATACACAAATACACACACACACACACATACGAATATATATATATATAGACGATACTATGGCGCAGCGCGCGCATCAATTCATATTTTATTGTCAAGGGAACAGCGAAAGGTTTGCACTGGCTACGGGGGGGTGCGGGGAAGTGTGTGTTTGCAAATGCGTTTTTTTTTGTATTCTTCTTTTTTTTTTGGCACTTTTAAGACTTCGCTTAGGCTAAATGAATTAATTAAATTTGGCTTTTACTTGAGCAAACATGGCGCGCGCGACATGCAACGCCAAACAGCAACACACAATCGCACACACACACGCACAAACGCGAAGAGGCACGCACACACTACGCGCCGTTTGCCATTTCCGGCGCAGAAATGTATGCTACGCTTTTGAATTTGTGATAGATACTGAGTTGAGGCCGAGCAGAGGCCAAAGCCAAAGCCAAAGCCACAGCCAAAAGCAGTTGTAACCGTTTTTATGGCAGCTTTGGCGCATGACCGAAGCCAAAAAAGAAGGCAGACGCAACAGCGGCGAGCTTTTTTATAGCAACAGGATGCAGGCACAGCCGAGTGCCCTGTGCACGAGTCACCCTGTGACAGTTGATAAACAAAAGAACTCAGCAACAGGCGGCAACATTGAAGTACAAAAAAAAAGAGAAAAAAAACAAGGAAATACATGTAACACACTCACACACACACACACACACTTGTGTGTTTAGATAGCCGACAGCTGCCTGTTAGTGGCAGGGTGTCATTCGTTCGGCTATATTTAGATCAGTTTTTCACTCGCTACCCCACGCGGCAAGTGGTTGACTCGAGTGGCGAATGCAGCAAGGAGGAGTCGACACGTTGACAGTCAGTTAAATTGCAGCAGATTATCGAGATGATGCAGCTGCCAGTTTGACAAGCGTGCCACTAGGTCGTCTAATATGTGAACAAAGAGGAAAGCTAGAGTAAAAGACAGAGAGAGAAGTATCGCAGACAATATTAAATCAATTGTCATAATATATAAAATGAGCTTATTAGTGTTTGTACAATACAAATATATGCAAAACAGCAAATATGGAACGCTTATTCAGATTATTTTATATATATATTATTGTATATAAACGGATGCTAGCATTTGCTGTTCGTGAGCTTTTGAGGATAACGCTTTTCCCATAATATAACAGAAAAATAATATAATACAATAAAATGTAATTTTTATTTATATTGATATTTATATTATATTTCTAATTTTTCATTTTACGGTATATATTTTAATATAAGCGCAGAACGGAAATAGTTAAAGTATCTCAGTTTTTAGGTTAGAGTTACCAAATTAAAAGATTGTTACAAATATTTGGGCATGTCAAAACTGAACCGATTTTGAAATAGATTTTTCATTAACATCGATTCTACATTAAAAATCGAATCGAAAAATAATTGTGTTTTTTTTTCCATACTCAATTTTAGAAATAATTTTTTTTTTTAAATTTGCGCCTGCCACAACCCAATTATAAAATACTGAAAATTTTTTAAATACCAAATAATAAATAAGAAGGTGAAGTGGTATAAAGCAGTCGGTAACGCCCGAATACAGCGCTCTTACTTTTTCAGATTGGGTACTCTTTGAGATTACTTCTGCTTAAGAATTTTGTCATACACTTTATAATGCTTTCAACTGAATTATAATTTTCATTTGCTAATAAATTTTTGGGTTTTTTTAAACTAGAATCAAAATTCTATTCCCAAAATATAACTTTACACAATTAATAAAAAAAATGATTGTATTGCTTTCAAATTAGATTTTTTTAATATTTTTCATCAAAATGTTTTACAAACAAATCAAGACTAAATTATATAGAGTATATGTAGATCTTAATAATAATAGATTAAAGCTGGGGGCACTTTGAGTGGTGCCAATCACAAAGTCAGATAGCGCAAGGCTTTGTCGAGGAAACGCTCCTCGGCGGATCCCTGGCTGCAGGCGATGCCGCGTCGCGACTTGGATGCCATTTGATCATACTGATGCTTGATGGTGCTATTGAGTAAATGATCGCAGCGTGCCGAATGCTCGAGTGCCTCCGCCGAGGGCGCCTTGGCATATTCCCGCTTCAGGACCATGCTAATGATGCGGGACCGAGTGGTGCGTTGCTTCGGCTTGCTGATCACCTGCGAGCGTGGTCGCAGCGGCGGCGGTGTTGAGCCGCCATAAATGCCCGATTCAGCGGAATCGGAGTCAACGCCAGTGCTGGAGATGCCGCCGCAGCTGCAGTAGGCGACACTGCTCCGGGGCGATTGTTCTGCGCTGCCGTAGGCCTCATCGTCGCAGACATCGTAATACGGCGTGACCTTCTCCGCCGTAGGCAGTGCCTCACTGATCGCATAGGGTATGCACTTGGCCTCCATGTAAACGGCCGGCTCATCGACAGCCTCCTCAGCGCTGGGCGTGGGACTCACGCTGCGTTCGCTCTCCAGCTCGGCAATGCGTGCCTCGTGCAGTTTCTGTTCCCGGCGGCGCATTCGTCGCTCGTGACGCTCCCGTTCGATGCGTGAGATCGTCTCCAGACTCTCAATGAACAAGCCCAAATCGCGCTGGCCAAACCGGGCCGCGTCCAGGGTATATGTGGTGCTCATCGTGCCATAGCTGGACGGATCCGTGAAGTTCACGTACTGTGTGCAAGTGTAGGTGGCCATTTCGATTGCTTCGATCTTCGAGTTGATAATTCTGCGATGTGTTTGCTTTGCCGGCTGCTGTGCAACTGTTGACAATGGACAGTCGCAGGGCAGTTTATATGGGAAAACAGGTAGCTGGCCCACAGTTTACAGACCTGTGGAGAGGGTCTATGCGACCGTTAGCCAGCCCGCCCGCCACAGGTAGGCGCGGTAAACCTTTATTGGCCGCCCCCTGGTCCAAAATCGAAAATCCCCTAGTGCCTTTTCGCGTGAAGTGCAGGTCGGGTAATTCCTTGATTGCTTTTTAATTTCGGCAATTCCCGAATTCTACAGCCCAAATAAAAGTGCGCACGTGTGGTTTTGTAGCTTCACAATTCCGTTTCCATATTTCAGGTTGCCATAAAAATGAATGCAAAGTGCTGCAAACACCTGGCCGACATCTGTTTCGACATGCATATATGGAACAGCTCTGCATTGCCGATGTGTTGTAGCTAAACCAAATCAATATGTCGATTGGGCGATTGCGATTTGCACTTTTGCCCTAAGCCGACAGCAGCTGACGTGCCCCGAAAGCTGACAAATCAATCTTATTCCGTTGCAGAGAAATAGCAAATATTTCGATCTATTTTCGAACGATTTAAAATTTTATAACATTCGAAGAAAGTATTACATATAAAGACTCAACTTTTGAGGAATAGTTTCGATATTTCTTGGTTAAAACGATTTCTTGTATAATCCTTTCATATATATCAAGTAAATCTCAACAAAACTATATTAAAGTCGATCACACGAAAATTTTGTTTTTACTTTTGTCAAATATATAAAATATCGACTACTAAATCACAAAATCTACTAAATCTACCGTTTCATAATTAACAAGGTCAACAAATCTATAAACAAAGCTAATAAAATTATTTACAAGAAAAGGTAAATTGAAGGAACCAAATTAATTAAAAATTGATAAATCTTATCAACATGGTCTTATCAATTCTGTTCGTAAAAAAGATAAAGTGAAATAACTTAGATAGACTATTTGCTATTTACAATATTTATCGCAACTGAGAAGTTTGATTAAGTTAAAGAAACTGATTTTTAAATTCCTTTGTGAAAATTTAACAAATTTTTCTTAAAATCTCTATTAAACCAAGACTAGCTTGATGGAATTGAGCTAATCACAAAAAAAGAAAGAGCTAGAAGGAACTTCATTGTTCTTGCCAGATTTAACTTGTTCTGTTCTTGGTCGAAAAAGGTTTTATTCTTAAGCTGGCGTTAGGGATTTAAGCAAGTGATTAATGTTTAAAAAGAAAGATTAGTTAATGTTTAGTCTTTTCGAAAACATAACATGGCTCGAATTGGGGTTGGCTTAAATGGTTTTCACTTAATCTACCTGTGACTCAGGTAACACTTAACTTGGACACATAAAATATATTTATTTTACATGTTTAAAAATTATATGACTTGGGTTCGGTTTCACAGGTATCGATAAAGTTATTTGAAAATTGTTGTAAATTTTAAGAGTTAAGAGAGGATTTCTTTATATATAAACTGAATATATATTATATATTATATTACATATTAAGTAAAATTCGAGGTTCGAGCCTAGTTCACGAACTGAACTTAAATTGGCAATTTTTAAGTAAAATTAGTTGTTTGATAACCAAAAAAAATGATCAACTCAATAGGAATTTGCGATAAGTGTAGACTAGAGCTATTTTTTTAAGGCATCGAAATCAGAATCGAGTTTTCAAAAGGAAAAACACACTCGTTTCTGCGTAGTCAAGCAAAAAATATGCATGAATAACGAAAATCGATTTCAGCAAGGCAAAAAGAGAGTGAGAGAAAGACAGAGAGAGAGAGAGAGAGGGAGAAACACTTGATTTGTCTAGACAACAGCCTGAGTCGCGACAAATTGAAGGCAAGGGCGCGACGTTAAGTAATTAAATTCATTTTTGTTTTGTTTTTAATGTCTCGGCCCTTTCGCAAATCTCAGATGATTAAGTGTCTTTGTTTTGGCATTGCAACACAAATTGTTGTTGGCCATGAGGAAATTGAGTTTTGCAGCTGCACGAACTCAAATGAGATTCATTTGAAAAGGGAGCAGCAGATGCGATGCACTTGAGGGTTGAGTGATCTCTAAATGGAGGGGGTGGAAAGGAAGAGGCCCTGAAAAGCTGTTGCTGCTTTGAAATCCAGTGAACTTTCAATTAAGCACGTATCTGCTCAGAAATGAAGAGAGCGAGGCGTCAGGGCACTTAACCCATTGATGCCGCTGCTTTTTAACGAGCTGCAAATTGTTTTTGGCCACTTAACAGCTTTAATTAATTGCCTTAAATTAATAAAGTCAGCGCCGCAGGCATTTGGCCTTTTTTTTTAAACAGATTTAGATTACAGACTTACGCTACAAGTGATTGTGAAGAACCAGTTTGGGAATTATATATACATATATATATATATACATACCTGCAATGAAAAGAAAAAGAAAGTAAATTAGTTTAATTGTTTTTAGAATGCATTAAATTTAATTTATGATAGCTATAATATAAACTGGGACTGCACCCAACGGAAATATCAATTTACAGAAACATAAATGCCAATTGGCAAATGACAAGCCCAAGACGACAGGCTGCAAACCACAACATGGAAGGGGTTCCACGGCGGTGGGGTGGGGTGGGGTTTAAAGAACAGACCAGACTGTGTCGAGTCGTTTGTCGATGTTGCTGTTGTTGTTGTTGCTGTTGTTGATGGACGCCCACAGCCCAAAACTTCAATTGCTTCACATTTGTTAAAGACAAAAGTAAATCGTAAGGGAGCGACGACAGTGGCGTAGTACTACTTACGCCTGTCAAGGGGAGTACTTAAGCAGAAGCAGCCTAAATATAGCGAGAGCGATGTGGCACATAAAATTTGAACTTAAGAGCCCAATTTGTGGTGTGTTCATAGAGATAAATCTCAATGAAACTCTAATATCAAAACACAAATTGTGTGAACAGTTCGATTTAGATTTGGAAAATATTTGATATATGCAGGAAATTGATTTTTAATGTTCTAAATATGTAAGATATTTTATTAATATAAATAACAATTCAAATTCCTAGGAGTTTTGAATACATTTATTAAAAAAGTTTATATAGAATAGAATTTAGAATAGATTTTTGAATCAAAATCAGAATGCAGAAGTACAAGGAACAAATATAAATATTTAATCTGCATTAAAATAGTAGACTACTAAATATATGTCTTAAGCTAGTGCACAACTAAACAAAAGATTATTGGGTATACTAAAATTGTTCATGATTATTGATTAAAATTTTAATGCATTTATGCATTTTCCAACATAATTATTAACTATTTCTATTGCAATTTGCATCCGTAGTCTCTATATTTTTTGATAGTATAAAACCCAAAATTATTGATTTAAAAAAAATAATAAAAATGTAAAAATTTATCGCTGTCAACGTTCTGTTTTTACCTCATCATTCAGTTGTCATATTTTTTGGTCAAGTCCCCTTTTTATGCAGTTGTCAGCGAGTTCGAACTAAAGACCCCACCACTGTCATATCGTATATTAAGAATTACAGCTCATCTCAGCTCTATACGATAATAGGGTCGAAATAATAAAAGAACAGAAAAAAAAAAACGAAAACAAAAGTCGGCTGCGTGCCGATCGCCAGTCGAGCGAGTGTCTATTTATAGGGCCATTGTAATAACTCCATCGGCAGCGGAAAGTGATCCATGGGCGGGCGCATCCAGAGTAGCCGCTGTGCCAGCATAAACTTCAAACAGATGTCAAGCCGCCGGTCGCGTAATTATTATTAATGTGCCGCTTGGTCCCTTTCAATTTTTCAATTTCAATTCCAGTTCCAAGCAATTTCCGAACCCAACCCAAGCCAGCCCCAATTTCAACCCAACACGAACAGTTTCCATGTGATCTCATCTAGCAAATATTCAACAAGCTGTGTGTCTCTGGTTTACATTAAAACAAACTTATTGCCAGAGAATTTTGTTTTGAATACTTTTTTCTTTTTTTTTAAACGAGGCGTTTACTCGGTCTCGCGGGTTGTTGAACCTTCGGCCAACATGTGGGGCGGTCTGCGATTTGCTCTGCGATTTGCTTCGCTTTGCTTTGCTTTGCGTTTTCCCCCAAGTGCGTTCTTTGCAAATGAATGGCGTGCTTTGATAAATGGCACATGGTAGCCGTAGACGTAGTCGTAGCCCGTAGTCGTAGCCGCACCCGTAACCGTATGTAGTTGGCCGCTAGTCGCCTTATATGGCTTTCTTTCATCATTGGGCAGCTACGCAAATTCATGATCACAATTATTGTTGTTCAACTTGGGTTTTGCTTTCCATTGATAAAGTGCACTCGGAAAAAAAACCCACACAGTCAATCAGCACGAAACCTCTCTGATAACTGCGCTTAAATTGCAACAATTGCGCAAATTGAGGGGGCGTCTTTCACAAGCAAAGCAATCTACAAAATTTGCAATTTAATGCTGACAGTTTTAATAGGGTTTTTGAATTGATAGAACAATTGATGGAGAAATGTTGCTGAAAAGTAACTAAAAAACAAAGCAAATGGAAATAGGAAAATTGTATATGAAAAACATATAAAATGTTTAAAGAAAGGAATAATGTTTTTGTTGTTCGACAAGAAAATTAATGCACAAAATAAAACAATTTACAGTTGCTGTTTTCTATATTTATATTATACGAAAACTGCGCCTCAAAATAATAATATAGATAAATTAGTACGTAAAATGTTTTACAACAAATTTGCCATTGTTTTATAAAACAAAGCTTTTAAAATGTATTCTTATTAAAGTTTGAGTTAATTAATATAAATAAAAGTTGTTAGAATATTTGCTGACTGCTTGTTGAGAACTCGTCTGATAAGATTTTTACAGCTGACCTCGCTTTGAAAATTTCTCTTTGTTACTCATGAGTAGCGCTTTTTCATAAGATTTTCATGACATGAAATAATACCATAAATTTAAGGCTTAAGATACAAAATATATAGTTTAATTCCAATAATTGCATATGTAATTAATAGAGCGAATTAAATTCCTTTTATATATTTATTTTTGGTACTCTAATCGTATAAAATAAAACTAAAAGTATTACTTGAATTTATGAAAATCGCATAGAAAGGCGTTACTTTAAATACGATTATTAACTACGCTCAAATTTAAATCGCAGTCCTTAAATCACCACAAGCTATATCGAATTAATGATTTCCATTCGAAATGTAACATAATCCACGTTTTGCCAGCGAGGCAGCACTAATTAAGTCACATCTGGGCAGTTTTAATAAGCTTTGAATGAGCTTTAATTATGCAGCGGTTATGGCAACTATCTATCGCCAGTTTTGTGCAAGCGCCGCCATAGAATTTCATGTGCGATAGTGGGCAAAAACAAAAACACAAATGAAAATGAATTGTGTTACGCGAGCCGAGTTGCGCGAAAATGCAATTTGCCTTTAATTTAATTAAATTTTGTGCGGCTTTTGTTGTTGTTCGACGGGCAACGGGCCAATACGCAAAAAAACTGCTGTACAATTAACTTTGAAACAACGAGATTAAAACTAAAAAACAA
Organism: Drosophila melanica; assembly: GCA_004143765.1. Classification (NCBI taxonomy): domain Eukaryota; kingdom Metazoa; phylum Arthropoda; class Insecta; order Diptera; family Drosophilidae; genus Drosophila; species Drosophila melanica. The sequence continues at coordinate 39,714 of SCDT01000371.1, forward strand.
AAAGGTGGCAACTCAGCAGCAGCAGCACTAAAAATTCGTGGCATGCGGCAGCTTGGCAGACAGCAGAGATGCGCCCAACGGGCGCACTCGGTCAGTGGGAGTTCGTAGCCATTTAACATTTGCCAACAATGTAAATAGTGGCCGTAAAGCCATAGTATCTGGGATTTCTCAACGAAACTGGGCCGCCGATGGGGCTGACTCAGCGGCTGTCGAGGTGAAAAGTGCGTTTTGCATAATTTTCTGGCAACTTAAGCAATTGAATTTAATTGCTTAAGCATCGGCGTTAATCAAGCTAATTGCTGACATCAGCTAAGCAAACAACTCCAGCTATACATATAGTAGCGAGGGTGGGCTTAGAAGTTAACGAAACATATATATATATATAATTTTTGGTTTATCTATTCAATTTTTATAATTATTATAATTATATAATTTAGTAAAAACGCCAATTTAAATAAAATTGCAAATAATTAATTATTGCCCTTTAATTTCTATTTTACTATATTTCTAATATGACTGTAAAATTCATCGATAAAAATATAATATATTAAATATAAATGCAATAAAATTTTGTGCATAGATTTAATTAATTTGTTTTCTAAATTATAAATATTTCATACAATATTAATAGAAAAAAAAACAGTCATATTTATATATTAGTTTGTTATCTTTTGAGCGACCCTCTCACAATCGTTCTTATATATTTATCAAAAGCCAAAACATTGCGTAAGTCTGACTCAGTGATATCACATAACGCCGCAGACGCGACTGGAATTTCAATAAACGAGTTCTATTACAATACAGAAAAAAAAACACATATAGACACGAAACTATATAGAATATACAACAACAAAAAATAGCACTCAGTCGCCTAAAAACAAAGTTGTTTACAAAGAGCAAAAGTTAATGCTAAGCGTTTTATAAATAAATATGCAATAATTTTAGCGCGCCTTTTGATTTTATATAAACAACAAACACAAACACAAACACAAATTGCCAATTTTATGAACTAGGCAAAGTCCGTGATTCAATTGCATGAGCACAAATATTTGATTGTCATCAATCATCCAGATAGAGTGGATTGAGGCAGACTCACTATTTGTAAGCCCGACCTTGTGTATATATATATTTTGTTCATATTTGACAGTCTGTTCCGCTGGCCGAACACCTTAATTTGTCCAGCAATGCGGTGATAGATGATCTATTTATATGGCATTTGCCACAGCTGGAGCTGGAGCTGAAGCTGGAGGCGCAGGGAAATCAATGTGAATTAAATCCGACATGGCGTGTTATTTGGGCAACGGATGTATCTCTTGATATATGCATATATATATAGATGCCCGTCGGATATCTGTGTATCAAATAATTTGCGCAATTGAAAGCAACAGCAACAGTTGAAACCAGTTGTGCAAATGGCATTGGGTCAACACCGCGTATGCGTAATATGGGCCACTAAGTTACTAAGTAGTACTAAGTGCAAATGTGGGGCGAACAATCATCAAGTAACGAGGTCAACGAGACTCTGCAAGCGATTGTTCATTGATTGTCAGATAGACAAAACAATGAACACAACTGTGATAGCAGTGCGGATTAGTTGTTGAAAACTAAATAGAAAATCTCTTATTTCAAAGAACTAAATTGTTTTGATAGATAATATGTGCTAAATAAGTTTTTAACACCCATTACAAATCTTTAGCTGTTATTTTTTATATTTAATTTTCATAAATTTTTAATAAATGGATTTTTAAAATTTGAATCGATCAATAAATTTGAAAATAAATAAATTGCTATTCTAACTAGAAGATTACGTCGTAAAAAAATTATATAAAAATATTCACATATATTAAAAATAATTATTATATATTTATGATATTTACTTAATTTATGAATATGCAGTAAAAATATAATAAAAAGTGCAGCAATCAATTGTAAAACAATAATTATTGACAGCAAGTGCTATTTATGAAGCAAATAAAATAAAACTTATGAATTTAATAATACATTATAAAACCATTTATAAATACTAAAAAGTCACGTAAATACACTACTAATAAAAAAACTACTTGTCTAGAGTGAAACGCGGAAATTCCAGCAAACTAAGTAAAAAATCATGTTTGGTTTTTTTTTTTACTTTTATCTAACTTGATTAGCTGGCAACGAAGAGAACTATCACTATGCAACCTGCACGAATATATATATATAAATTTTCATATGTAGATTATATCTACAACAATCAACCACCAATAAACACGTTCAACCAACTCGCCTGAACGAACCACAAGTTTAATTTGGTTGAAAATGCAACCCTTTTGAAACACAATTTGTAACATTCGAGCAACAAATTTAAGCAACGAGAAAAAACAACAGAAGAATTATGCCTGACTGGACTGCATCGGTGACACAGGTCACGGAGCACGGGGGAACACCTGACTGACCAGCAGCAGCTCAGGGCAACCGGGTGCACTAATGTCTGTGGTCAGCCTGAACTGGAGGTCAGTGACACATGCGATGGGGTGTTCAGGACTGTTTGCCTGATGGATTAACAAACTGTTGAGCTGTGCCAGCTCAGTTGCCCATGGCAGGCTAACAAAAAGTTTTGTTATTGATTGTTGCACGGCAACAACCCTGAAAAAAAACAACCAAAAGAAGGTAACCCTCGAATTGCGCTTACATAGAAGATGACGTAAACAAAAAAAAAAGCGAAATAAATAAATTAAAACGGAAGCGGAAGTTGAGAGCTTAAAAAATTGGCTGCATTCGATTAGCTAAAATATAGTTTTTAGAGCAGATTTTAAAAAGGAAGAAAGAAGGCGTAATTAATAATAATCAATATAAAACACACATAAAAACAACTTTAATGTATTCTAGAAATTTTTAAAAATATTAAAAATATTAGTTACATTTTGGGTTGTATCAAAAATTTATAAATTTCATTGATAATAAATAAAGCATGTTTTTCGCTTTTATAAAAAGTTTTATAAAACTACAAATTTTATTAAATGTTTAATGTTTATATGAAAACTCTTTGGTACTAATTTCTTGTGCCGCATTTAAGGCTTATATGACAAAAAATAAATTAAATAAAATATCTTTTATTGACATCATTTTGCTTCTTTTACTAAAACTAAACTTAATGACAATTTATCTTCAAGTTATGTTCCTAACTAAGTTAACTTATACTTTTATATGCTGTCAGCATCTATTTGATTCTGTTGTCAGATTTGCTTGTCAAGTTTTACCAGTTTGTTTCTTCACAGTTTCATGTTATTAGTGTCATTGACTGATGTGCTTGTCAAAACGAAGCAATCAGTTCTTCTAATTAGTTGCCAAAAAGATAATCTTTATTTCTTTTATACAATTAATGAACTCACTAAGTAAACTTGTTGTTATTTTATTTGACATCAACTTACAATTATGATTTCAAATGTGTTTATTCACAGTTTCTGCTTAATTTGATTTTGTTAACCCTTTTGACTGTTGCAAACGTTCATCCAAAGCTAATCTACCTTGTGTTTTTTTTAGGGTAAACCAAGTTCTGACTATAATTATGCGCAGTTAGCTATCGTATATGGCAGCCATAACTGCATCTGTGCATTTTTATGCTTCCTGTTGATTGCAATTAGGCGGGCATGTCATGTAATTATGACAGGGGCAAAAAGAACGCAAATGATGGGACAGACAGACAGGCAGACAATTGACTGTCTGTCTGACTGTCTGTCTCTCTGTCTGTCTGTCTGTCTGTGTTCTGTCCCTGTGAAGTGGCTTTTCAGCCAAGGGCCATTTTCATGCCACTCGCTGGCTGCTTATGTTCGATGAGACAGCCAAGTAAATGCGATGGCCCCGGCTCTGATTATGGCCGGGCTCAGAAATAGGCAAAGCCAAAAAGAGCTGCAACCAAATTGGTTAGCTAAGCAATGGTGGTTCTGACAGCGTTTCAAACTGCGACAACTGTAAATGTTTTCAACGTGCCACGTGCCACGCATTTATCAAATGCATTTCACGCTACGCTGAAACTGAAGTTGATATCTTTTCCTGGCTAATGAGCGACCCTGACTATATATACACACACACACACACACATATGTGTAACTTCCACCTACAAATAATTTATATATTTTATTTCGGTTCACTGAATGAATTCCCCTATTCTACCCAAAGGAGCAGCAATCTACCAGCTGTAATCGCATAGAGTGCGCCGCATAAACTGACCTTTTAAAGCTGCGTTCTGAGGAGGGGGAAGCGGGGTATCCTCAGGAGGTGCAGAAGGAGGCGGACCAGAAAATGTCATTTTCATTTGCATATGTCACTGAAAATAAACCCCATAGGAAATGCTGGCAACGTGGCTGAAATTGCTAGAGTGCAAAAGAAGAGGGTCGCGAAAGAGGTGGCAACAAATACAATAAAAATATAGAATATAGAATATATGTAAACTGAATGTCAAATGATGATGATGATGGAGGAGAGCAACAACAAGAATGTTGCTATAAATAACCAGAGCTTAAAATGTAATAAAGCTAATTGAAGATTTGATAAAGAAAAAATAATTTGCAATAATTGAAATATGAAGAATATTGACAGAATTCTGAAGTAAAGGAAATATGTATTTTTTAAGAATAAAAAATACTTTTAATTATATATAAATTTATTTTAAGAATCCAAAAATGCTTTATTAAAATTTCAAGAATTAATCGGAAAATAAATATAAATAAATAAAAATATATAAAAAATCTTGAATGCAATTTGCGACTTAAACACAATTCGTTTAAAGTAAGGAGTAAAAACTATAATTTATTTTAATTTAATTATTTTAATTTCAAAGGTTAAAGACCAAAGCAGACTAGCTGAAGAATAATTTCAAATATTTTTGATGAATTGGCTGTCACGCGTTTGGCCTTTTTTTTTGGCTGAGCAAACCCATTCAAAGATAAGAAATACCCTTCTGCAAAGGCAAACAGAATACCATGAAATTTAGATAGAGAAAGAGCGACAGAGAGAGAGAACTAGGGGCATGCATAATTGGGTAAATGCTTGCATATATTTTACATAACTATACAGATTTTTAGGTCTCTCTTCTTTTTCCCCATTTTTTTTCTCTCTCAACATATGGCACAAAACGAGAACTGAAAGGTAAACATTTATGCGGGAGAATTTTGTAGTGAAAGATGCGGCACATTAAAATGTGATTTATACGAAAGTGCCAGCAACGCGACTATTTTTGGAATGCAATCAAGTTGACGGGGTGCGCGGGAGGGGAAAACGCATAGCATAGCGGTAGCAACGGCGACGGAAAAGGAAGTGCGCGTTATTTGTTTGCCCCGAATGTGTGTTGTTTCCCTGTTGCTGTCTCGTTTCTTGTTGCTGTTGTTGTTGTAGTTGTTGTTTCTTTTGAGGGTGTCCGATTTGAACTATGCGCCGCCTGCTGTTCACGCAGCTCGGTTTAAGGCAGGTGTGCATTTTTTGTTGAGCGCTTATCGGAAGAGAGGGGGTGCGGCGCAGCTGACACTGTTTTGTTGTTGTGTGTGTGTGTGTGTTTTTGAAGTCAGATTGGGCACAGTTTTGTTAGCCTTGAACGTTTTGGCTGTTAACTACATTTGCTTGCCATTGGCCCACACACAAGTGTTAACCCAGTTCGTGGCTTGCCAAATTCAAATCAGCCGCCTGCCAGGCTTGGCCAAATAAACTCTAAAATTTTTTGTGTCTGCGTATGCGTTGCGGGGGCCTCCAAAAGCGCGACGCATAACAACTTTGGCCATAAACGAAACAGTTGATAGATAAGTGCAAAAGATGTGGAAGCAAACCAAAGAACCAAAGTGCAAAATACTTTAAAGTGGTCTCTTGAAGCTTTTTTGTACCAATATTTATTATGCTATACTGCAACGATCAGGGCCAGTTCAAAGACCTCCGCATAAAATAATAAACAATGCTGATTCTTTGGCTGAACAATAACTGAATAATCATCATCTTTTGGCTCTCAATGAATTACAGTTTCTGTGCTTGGGATGAGATCACGGTTCTATTGGAATGTTTCTTGGCATTGTTTCATTAAGCGCTATTTGAATGATCATCAGTTTTTACTGTTCTATACTAGAAAATTTGTAATAATTCTTTCAATTAAAATATACTATAATAAACAACATTTTTGTATAAACGGTTTTATGAACTGTTCAAAAGAATTCAATAACTGATGAATAGTAAAGTTTATTTATAATCTATTCTTAAAGTGGAATGCAAACGAATCTATTAAAATAATTAGTAAATTAAAAAAATTATTTTAAAATTATTGAAAAATTTAATGTTCAGTTATGTAGCCAGTTTACACTAGGCAAAATTTAAGTTTAATATTTATAAAGCTAAATTAGATTTTTATTCATTTTTTTGATTTTCTAATTTTGTAACTATTCTAACTAACAAAATCGACATTTCGCTCATTGTGCAATGATTAATTAACTGTTATATAAGCTATTATATTTATTAGCAGTTATAATGGAGGAGATTAATTTTTTAAAATTCATTATTTTATACTCTAAAATGCTTTAACGGGATATTAAAACTTTTATACAAATGAAAAAATAATATTGATGGAATTTTGCATGAAACTTTTTTATTTTCCTAATTTCTGTTAAATTTTGCAAATTCTCGCGTAAAGTTGTCATTTTTTGTGTATTTCAACAATTTAAGATAAAGTCAACATTTTGAGACACAATTAAAACTGCTGTTGGTCTCTGTTGCTATCTTTGTCTCTCTGCAGTTTGCTGCTCCTTGGATCCTTGCGCCTTTAAAGGCCACTAGACGACACATCCTTTTGAAGGCTTCAGTCTGGGCCACCCTCGTTCCAATTCTGCAGCGTGCGCGCCATAATAAAGTCCTTTAACCTTTTGCTCGAGTTTGCTTTTTTTTTTCTTTTTTGAAGCATTTTGTTGTGCAACTGCAACTTCCGCATATCTTGACGGGGGCTTTTGTGCCACTTCAAGTTAACGGCTTTAAAGGGTTTCTATTTTATGTGTCACCGAGCGAAATTTAAGAGTCAGCGCACTCGCTTATTTTCCAGCTTTTAATTGGCTATCGCTGCAGCATTGCATAAGTATATTTTCAGTTTTATGGATCATCTGCGGACAGCGACAGCGACAGACAGACAGACATTGGAATGTTGTTGTCGCGAACTCATAAATTACTCAGCGCCATGGGGGGCGACTTATTACTCTATATATATATCCATGTTAGATTAGTTGGATCACAACAACAACAACATATGTGAATCAGAAGCTTTTTGTTGGTTGTCTGCAAACATAGAAGTAAACACAGCTGGCATCGCACAAATAATTTATCAAAATTTTTTTAATATAGACAAATACCTAAAAATAGTTGAACAACAAGTCTCGAAAGAATCGCGATAGAGCGTTTGTTAAACAACAAAAAAAGTTTAAAAAAAAGCAAATTCAATTTCAAAAGGCCATAAACAAAAACAAGCTGCAACCAGCTTAAAATTCTTGCATATACAAAACTCGAAAAAGCCACATATTATTATTATTCTTGTTTTTTTTTTTTTTTTGGTTCTTTATTAGAGATTTTATGGCATGTGCAAAATGTTTTTCACATTGGGAGGCGGTTGTTATTATTTTTAGATTGCAAGTTCATTTCTCAAAATATAGTATAAACATTAATATTGTTGTTGTTGCCACTTTTCTTAACCACAAAAAATTAACAGATCGTGAAAAGTTGCAACAAACTGCGTAAAAATGTTAAAATCATTGGGCTGAGTTCATAAAAAATACACATAAAATAAATACATATTTATTTTTTATATTCAGAATATATTTATGTGAAAAGCTGATGAGTCAATGTCTGCTCGTAGAAAGTGTCAGCTGACGACCTGCTTGAAAGTGGATCATATTTTGGGCCAAGTCGAAAATCGATATGACTTTTAGCGTAGAATTTAATAAGCAAGTACGCAAAAAAAAGTATATTTGTCAAAAAAATTATAAGCGCCATTTTAGGTGTGAATCAAATAGCCAAAAGCAAACAGACGCCAAAAAATAAAAAGGAGAAGAAATATTGCCCATAAACATAAAGCAAGAAAATAAATGTAAATAATTTTTTCTGATTTCTCTGCCAAATAAAAGTTATTTAAAGCTATAGAAAACTATAGCTATAATATTAAAATTTTTATAAAACAGAAATATTCACTTATATTTAAATAAATATAATATAAAAAATAATTAATTTTTTTTTTTAAATTTAATATGATGAGAATTTAGATTTTGTTAAAAATATTATAGATAATTTTTCTAAAATTCAGTAAAATTAATTGAAATAAATTCACAAAAAGTGTTAAAAATAAACTAAATTTAAGATTTCTAAAAGTGTGTTAATGATACTTTAAGTAGCAGAATACAATTACAACAAAAAATCTAAACGTAAAAACTATATAATAAAGTTAATTTATGATGATATATGCGCTTGGCCCAGTTGAATTAGCTCAAGACATGAAAGTAATTAAAATTAAGAGACTCATCAATTCGATGCTACAAATTTCCAGCAATTGTTTTTGTTGTTTCAGTTCAGCTGCACCTTTGGAGCTGCCCACACGGCAAACACAAGGAAAAGCGCCCACACGTTTCCCATACAATAACAGCGAAGAAAAACAAATTGATTTGCGTTTATCAGTTGAAGGAAATAACAAAAAAAAAAAAAAAACAGAAAAGGTGCGGAATGAAAGATAAACTTTTGTCTGTCCGTTTCAGGGTTTCTCAATTTCGTATGTTTACGCAAAAATGAAAATTACACGCTGCGAAAAAAATGCTAGCGAAATTAAGAGCGTGTGAAAAATAAATTGTGGCCAGCCAGTTTTCTGCCGCACAAAGCACAAACAAAACTTTTAAGCAAAAAAAAAAACAAAAAACAAAAAAGCCTTGCTAAGTAAATAAACTCAAATTAATGAAATTTCCTGCCCTGATGCGCACTACTTTCGCCGAGGCGTGCCCACTGTGTGGGAAGCCTCTGTAGCGCCGGCACAAGGCGCAATTTCAAGGCAGACAAAACGCCGTTTTAATTTGAATTAATTATTACAATCAACGTCTGAGACACTGATGAAATGCTTAAGCAATGAGCTCAGCTAAGCACTAAGTATTGAAGTATTTTAATTACTTGAAAAAATCATTTTGTGCAGTTGCGGAATTTGTCGACTATTTAAAAGAAAGCGGTTTATTTTTCTGCGAATGTCTGAATTTGACTTTTTCCGTAGCTATGAAAAAAGCAAGTTGCATTTTTCGCTATTTTTGTCGCGTTTGTTTTGACATTTTAGGCAAGAGTTGTGCGTGTGCGTGTGTGTGTGCAGGAGAGAGTGGACAGGAGAGCGAGATAGCTGCTAATGATAGAGATGCAATCGTTGAAACGGAACAAATTGAAACCAAAAATGGCAAAATGTGAGCATAGATAAGCCATTGCCATTGTGTGGGCAAAAGAAACAGGTAAAAAATACAGCAAGATCAATGCAGCAACAGCTGTCACTAGGTGCAGCAAAGAGCGCAAAAGAGAGTAGTTAGCAAGAGAGCCGAGTTAAGAGTAAACTAATAATGTAACAGGAAGAGTTTCCGTTTACAGCAACAGTGCGCTAACAGGAATATACAAGTAGAAGTTCTATGAGCAGATTATGTAACTAGGAACAGGTAGAACGGCAACAGCCTGCAGTGTTTATTAATTGATCATGTTAGTTTAACAGCACACAGCAATGTAATTACAGCAACTGTTAATTAGATGCTCTGCAAGAGCAAAAGAGAGCAGCCTGTGCAATGCTCGCTCTGTCTGGCAGGCCGCCAAGCGCCGTGTGCGATGTTTTTATACTCTTATGTGTGGACGTGTGCGTGTGTGCGTCGTTGGTTTTACCTTCGCCTTCGCCTTCAATATTTACAAGTGGTGAATGAGAATGTTAACAACAAATATTTGATGAAAACGAAATTAAAGCGCGCAACGAACAATTGAAAGACCGTTGGGCACGCACTAAATAATTATTTGGCTGAAGTGTGGGGTGGAGGTGGGGAGTAGTTGTAGTTGTATGTTTACGTTCTTGTAGTTTCTTTCGGCTTTTGTTTTGTGTATTATCAGGCAGCAAGGAAAGATAAGCAAATAAATGTGTATAGAAAGAAGCAGTAAGCACTCAACTTGAAGAAGGTAATAAACAAGCACAGTGACCAAAAAAATAAAACAACAAAGAAATTATAAATCTGGCATGCTTTTCTTTTGTTGGATTAAAAACAATTTTCGAGCTGACTCTTATCAAGAACTGTAATTTGTTTACATTACAAGACAAGCGACAATAAATAAAAAAAAAATTGTGTGTATATTTTTAATTAAGTTTTGCATCTGTATGCTTTGGGCAACATAATTTCTATGCGGTGCTTTCTTTTTCATGCAATTATTTTATAATTTTTTTGTTTTCTTCTTACATTATTATTCCACATGACAACAGCTGAGCGCGCCGACAACAACAACAGCAAGTAATACAACACACGTACTTAATACATACTTGCACACATACTTAAATACATGTGCACACACAAAAGTAGCTAAATTTTTAGCGGAAATCAGGGCGAAAGTTTTGGCTGCAGCCAAACGTGGGACTTGAGCAAAAGAAATAGACGAAACGACGCCGAAAAAGGGCGCAGCTTTATAGCTTTTTTTATCGCATGAAAAAGAATTGAAAAGAAATATGTAAATGGGGCGTGACGAAACTTTGATGACCTTTAAAAAACTAATCCATTAAAAGAAGCTTCATAGTTTTAAGAATTAAAAAAAAAGAACAACAAAGTAGATTTTTCTTGTATACAAGTTTTATCCGTTTTTGTTTTGTGTTTTAATTTTAAATATTATTTTAAAATTTGTAATAAGATTTATAAATATTAAATGCCAAACCTTAAAAAAAATTGTTCAAAATTACCAGAAGAAATTTTTTCTTAATATCGGAATAAGTTTCAAACTAAAACCAAATTTAGAAAATGAGCTGAATCTGAACAAAATAAGCAGAAATTTGTAGGTTTGCAAATATGTTTTAAATTGCTTTAAATAATATCAATATATATATTGCTAATTTTCGTGTCAGCGCTGTATATAGTCACGTATGTATATACGTATATGTTTTTAAAACACAAAAACAGCGAAAACTCTTCAGACTTTTATATATATTACGCTTACTGCATTCTTTCAACGTTGGCGTTGGATTTTGAGTCATCTTATGAATAATTTCAAATTCAGTCTATTTATATAAGTTTTCATAATTTCTGGTTGAAACAAATATAAAATATTACTGCGAAACTCTGAAAATTTAAAAAAAATGCTTAACACATTAAATTCGCGTCTTAATACTGCAATAATATATTTAATATAGATATTATGCCCTATAATATAAATATATAATTAAATTAAGTATTTATAAACCAAAATTCCATTAATCATAAATACTCTAAAAGTGTACTTCTGATAAGATATTATGTTTGTATTATCGTTATCAAAAGGCAACAAAAGTCTAACAAGCAAAATCAATTATAATATATTTATTGAAATTCCTATTTTATTTATTTTTATTATTGTTATTTCGAATATTTTTGGAGACTGGCGTCTTAAAAAAAACCTTAAAGCTGTAAAGCAAGGCCATAGAATCGAAATTTCGCAGCTTAAGTTGCACACTGTCGTCTGAAAAAGAGTGCACACTGCTAAGCAAAGTCCTAGCATTAAGCAGTACACTGGCTTCCAAAATTAAGTGTACACTGTAATACCCTTGACTAAGTTTTGAATATTTCCTAATACAATTTGCACACTGGTGTTTAAAATAAAGTGCACACTGCTAAAAAAAAGGATACCAGTTGTAGAAATCTCATCAACAGATGAAATATTACAAATTGTGCGAACTTTTGGGTCAACAAAATTTGTTTTGTCCTCGAGACAAGCAACGACTTGATTAACATAATGAGAAAAAAATTGTTGTGTAGACCAAAATGTGCCAAGCCAAAAAGCTGCAAAAACAAAAACAACAAACAGAAGCCAAGTAAATTGTGAACTTGTGGGGAGGGTGGTGTGGTCAGGGATAGCGGTTTATTGTGTGTATGTATGTGTGCATATTATATAACCTAAGGTCAAGTGGTCATTGTCTCGCTGGAAGATGACATTAAATTGCTCGTAATTTGTAGGAGAGCCATAAAAACGCGCCAGCTGAGAAAATGATAATGAAGAGAAAATGCGAGGCGAGAAAATAACAATAGAAACAACAACTATAACAAAGGCTAATGCATCGATTTATGAGTGGAACCCAAGGATAATAAAGGGTATACACACACACACACAACATACTTAAATACCTAATAAATCATAATGCGACAAAAAAATAACAGAAAACACAGCGCGTTTTGTGCGCGTTTTAAAACGCGTTCATGCGCCAAAGCCGATTAGGGTGCGAATTGTGGGTGAAAAGGATACGAAAATTGTTAATGCTAATGCTAATGCAGCACGCATTACCGAGAGTCTGGACTAAGCAGGCGAAAAGCGTAAAGAAAGAAAGAAGGAAAGACAAAAAAAAATGACACACAAAATTCACAGTTATTGTCTGTTACGCGCGAGTGCGTTAGAAGAGGGTGCGGGGGCGTTGGGCAGAAATGGGAGTGTCACGAGTGCCGGTGCGAAGCGTAAAACTGACTGCCGAAATCAATTAACAGCCATAAGGAAGATCAAAGCTGCGTTCAAGTGTAAATGTGAGAAATGGAGCGAAAGGAAGCAGAGCACAAGAGAGAGAGAGAGGCTGAGAGTGAGAACAGAAGCAGAGAGCGAAATGAATGAAAATCACGTCGTATGCATAATTTGCACATCGAGTGAAACTAGCACAAAACGCAAAAGAAGACAATGATAATAGACAAAAGGGCGTTAAATAGAAAGTTGCACCGAAGCTCAAATGCACTTTAAACATACATTTTATCGAAAATTGTAAAAATTGTATCAAAATATACATTTATAATAACGGATAAAATGCAAATATGATGAGTAAAGTTGCTATTTTAGGCAATTTGTGACTCAGAATTGAATTACTTTCTAATTTTGTATTTTCTCAAGACAAGAAAATGTATAAAAGTTATAACAGAAATATTTGTTGATATTTTCCTTGAGTGCAAGTTATTATACTTGGGCAATAAAGAGGAAAACAACCCAAAAGTTGTATAGTTATATTAGACAGAAAAACTTTTAATTACAAATTTAAAAAAAAAAAGGAGAATGAAAAAGGAGAGAATGAATTTTCTTTCTTTCTTCTAGAAGAGTTTGTATATAGCCCAAATTATATGTGTTCAATATTTAAATTAAATAAATATTAAATAAAATAATTTTAACTTTACCAAACAGAAAACTTTTCTATGACATATTATTAAATTATTTTCAGATAATTAAAATTTTATGTTTTTTACAACAAAGTTCAATAAATAATGAAAAAATTGCAAAAGAAAATTGAAATTAACTGTTACTATATCGAATAAATTACATAATCAAAAATCACTAAATTGATGCCCAATTGTGTCACATAGTGAACTGACCCTGTTTTGCGTATTGGCCGCATAGAGTAGCCAGCTCAGGGCATAAAAAGAGGGGTTGCTGACGCTGGCCGAGACAAAAGCCATAAAAACTATGTGCAAGTAGTTTTTGGCCAGCCAGCCCGAAGGGGGAGTGTATATATGTACGTATATAAATATATATAAATATAATTTTTTTATATGATTTCTCTCATCTATTGTTATCATTTTGCTGGGACTCACCAAAACATTCTTTTGATTCTCCTTGTCCAACAGAAATTCCATGCTCTTGTGTGGCCTTCGCACGGAGGCAATTTGAACGCCGCCCGGCTGATTGGATGTTTTGATGCACTGCCCGTGGCCGGGTTCGTCATCCAGATTGGGATCGTTATCGTGGTCGGCGTCGTGGTCGGGCATATCGTAGGCGGCGCTGGTCACATTGAGGCGCTTCACCAGATACCGCTTGGTGGGATTGCACGTGATGTCCATCAGCGAGCGGGTCTTGCCCGATATAACCGTTTCGTGTGTGTCCAAATTGGTCTCGATGAGGCCCAGTTTGCCGGCGTTGTCGAGCGGCGACACCGCCACCGGCACAGCTGTCACCATGGTTAACGGACGCGCCAGCTGATTGAACATTTGCGTCTTTTGTGCGACGGAGGCGCGCGACGGCGATTCCGTTATGCGTTCCTCGCGGCCGGTGCGCGTTTCCGCTGTTTCCGCTGACGTTAGCGACATTTCGCGTAGCTGGCCCGCCGTCAACTGTTCGACGAATGCCGCGTATTGGGCACGTTCCGCTGCCAAGAGAGCATCGCTCGCCTGGGCAGCACTGGCCCTTCCAGGTGACTGGGCAGCACTGGACGCGCTCAACGCATGCGCCTGCCGTGGCGGCAATTTGGGCAGCGGGGGTTTACCAGTTACCAGCTTTTGCAGTGTGGACGTTTTTGGCTGCAACTCAGCTGATGCTGTTGCTGTTGTTGTTGTTGTTGTGACTGTGGCATTGCTGTCGTCGAGATTGCTTCGCGGCGGCTTGAGCGGTATATAAATGAAATCCTGGCTTTTACCGTTGCTTGCCTGTTTTAGGCCAACATTCGAGTTGTTGCTCTGTTGTTGTTGTTGTTGTTGTTGTTGTTGTTGCTGCTGCTTCTTCTTGCGACGCAGCGAAAAGCGCAAGCCGTGCGCAAAGCGCGATAGAAAACTTTTTGAGCTGGGATGCTTTTCATCGGTTTTATTTGCACGCTGTTTTATCGGCGATTCGTTGTTGTTGGCGCTGGCCAAAGGCACCACGGGCTGAACGGACTGTGAGCGGGACATGTTATTGTTATTGTTGTTGTTGCCGTTGTCGATGTCCGTATCGTAACGCTGCAGCAGCTGCTGCGAGGCGTAGAGTATGTGATGAGCGCGATTTGTGGGCGGTTCACTGAGTATTGGCAAATGCAGGCTTAATGGTCGTGTGGGCGGCACTGGGTGAATAAGCGCGGACGATGAGCTCGCGGCGACGCTCGTTTCAAGACTGACAGCAGAGGCAGCGGCAGCGACGCTTGGCACTGAAACCGGCTGCGGCGATGTTTGTTGCTGTTGCTGCTGCTGCGGCTGCGGCTGCTCTTTCGTTTCCATGCAAGCAGCGGCGATGTTTTCGTTGTTTTCATCGCTCTCATTGCTCTTATCGTCGATCGTGCGCTCGTCGCTCTCCGGTTCTCTTTGCTGTTGTTCGGTTGCTCTTAGCTGCTGTTCTTCGTTGTAGCGGGCCGCGATGTATTCGTTCTCTTTGGTGTTATAAATAACAGTGGCATCGTTGTTATCAAACAGCTCCTCCTCTGATTCATCCAGCTGCTCCTCATCGCTGCTGTGCTCCTCCTGCGGCTCCTCCGACGACTGCTCCTGCCAGCAATATTTACTCACCACCGGACAGAAACTCACCTCCTTGCTAAACGAATTACGCGAACCAGCCGGCAATAAAATGCCCAACGGCTTCGGCTGCGTCGGCGTCTGCGGCAGCCGATGCATCGAATTGTGCGCACTGCTCACATAGATGTCATCCTCCGTCTCCGCCTCACGTCCGCCATCGAACGCCGACAAATTGGGCGTGCTGCTCACCAGGCTGCGCTGCTTTGCTGTCGTGCTCTGAAAGCGCCGCTTCGGCAGCGCACGCGTCGCTGCCGGCGTCGGCGGCGCTGCTCGCTCCTTGGGCGAGAGCTCGAAGTGACACTGCTCCAGGGATTGGGCGTAGGAGGTGCGCAAATTGGTCGGATCCTGATCGAAGGTCTTGCCAAAGCTGCTAAAACTGATGACGCTGGCCTGATTTGAGGATCTTGCTGCTGCTGTTGTTGTTGGCTGCTCCTCCGGCTCCGCCTTGTCCTCCTTGCTCGCAACGTGACGCTTCTGGCGCGCCGGCGGCTTTCTTATGGTCAGCTGCACATGTTGCACTTGGGGCGGCGCTGGCTCCTCCAGAGCAGACTGCTCCACCGGAATAGATGGCTCCAGCGCCAGTTCCTGCTCGGCCGTTTTATCATTCAATATGGAGGCGTTTTTGTCATAGATTTGGCTCAGCTCGTCCAGCAGAAAGTTGCCCTTGCAGATGAGCTGCTCGTAATCCTCGCCAGAAACGATGCGTTTTCGCTGTGCCATCTCCAAGCCGCTGCGCTTGCAGTTGTCGGTGCGGTCCGTATAGTCGAGCAGGGTCAGATTCTGATAGCTGGCATTCAGGTAACCGGAACCGGAAGCTGCGCCCGTTCCGCTCAGTCCACAGCGATCGTTCCAGCTGCAGCTGCGTCGCATGCGCGGCAAACTGTTGCTATCGAAGCTATCCAAATCCTCGCTAGAGCTGTGCCCGTCGCTGCTATAGCGATGTTGCTGCTGCTGCTGCTGTTGCTGTTGTTGTTGGCGACGTGGTCGCCGTCGTTTTCCCAGCTGCTGCAGCTCGTTGGGAACGCTGCCGGCGTTGCTTGTGGCGTTCGCTGATCCGCGTGACAGCACAGGCGAGCATTCGGCTGAGGAGCTGCTGCTGCTGCTGCTGCTGCTGCTCTTGTTGTTGTTGGTGTTGTTGCTGTTGTTGTTGGCCAGCACGTAGCTGTTGTTGTCCGTTAAATATTTGGGCGAAGAACCTCGCGGCTCGCGTATATCGGGCAAACTGTTCCGCAGCCAAGTGAACGAGGCGGCGGACGATGTGCTCGATGCCGCTGAACTGGGCGACGGCGACGGCGACAACGATGGCGAATGGGATTCTCTCTCGCTGCTATTTATAGATGATGTTGGAGAGCAGACAACGACGACTGTTGTTGCTGTTGCTGTTGTTGCTGCTGTTGCTGGCTTCTCCTCCGGCTGTTGCTCTATTTTTGTCTGACACAAATCATTGGAGTTTTTGGAATGTGCGTCTGCTGTCGCCGTCTCGTGCTCCAGCAGCATCAGCTCCTCGAGCATCTCCTCCTCCTCGCACAGTTTATCGAAATTCTTTGGTATGCTCTTCGATTTGGCCCGCCGCAATGTGCTCGGCTCACAGTAGCCGGAATCTTCGGATAAATTCTCCGCCGAATTCAGCGGCAATCGCCGCGCTCCGGCCGCATCTTGCTTGCCCGGACAGGCGCTGAGCAGGCTGTGGCCGCTGCTGTCGCTGCTGGACGAGCTGCTGCTCGACTCCGAGTCCGATTTCAGTTCCGCTTGGTGCAAGCTCTTGCAGGCGCCGAACAGCTCGCGCTGCTGCTCCTCAAAGTCCAGTTTGTGCAGCTCAAAGTACGTCTGATGCAGTCGTCCGTCGCTCGACTCGTACCGCTTCAGCAGCGACGTCGCCGAGCCGCGACGACTGTCCGGATTGCTGTGGCTGCCGCCGGCGCTGCTGTTGTTGCTGTTGTTGTTGTTGTTGTTGTGGTTGCTGCTGCTGCTGGCCATTGTCTCGCAGCTGAGCAGCGACGGCGAACTGTTGCCCAGACTGCTCATGCTCTGGTGCTGCTCCTGCAGCGTCAATTGCCGCTCCAGCGACTCGAACTGCACCAGCGACGAGCTGCGCGACAGCGACTGATACGAATCGTTGTCCGAATAGTAATCCTCAAAGTTGCGTCGCACGGAGCCGGTGCTGCTGCGCTGACCCTGGCTGCCGTAGCTGTCCCGCGAGCACGCCTCCAGCGCCAGAAACCGCTCCAGGCTGTTGTGCGCCGCATCCGCGTCGTAGCGCGGCGGCGGCGGTCGACGCAGCTGCACCACATCCTCCAGACTGTGCAGCTCCTCCTGCGAGCGGCGCGCACGCTTCGGCGGACAGGCAAAGTCCCGTTCGGATATGGCGTCGATATCTGTGAGAAGAAAGTTTCTTAATTCCAATTTCTTTTTTTGTTTTTTATTGAATTTACCTTTGGTAATTTCGACTCTGATCACCGAACCCGTTTCGGACTCTGCGGAACTCCAGAAGCCGCCGCGTTGCTCGTGGCCGTTCCAACTGTTCTGCGCATGCTCCTCATCCTCGGAGGTCTCCTCCATGATCGGCTCCAGCATTTGACGCGAGCTGGACAAGTAAATGCCATCTGCAAAAATCAAAAAATAGATATTTTATTATTTGTATTATATATTTCTTTTATTACATTTTTTTTTAATAATAATTCTTCTTTTCAAATATTTCCTTTTATTTTTTCGTTTAATTATTCTATGCATTATTTTTAATTATTTTCGCATTTTACTGTATTTTGAACAATGGCAAATAAAGATATTTATAGACAAATAATTTTCCAAAATTATAAACAACAATTTTTCTATTTTTGCAATAATATTGCAGTCCCACGCAAAAGTTTATATCGTGTTTTGTCCGTCCGGCTGGAGACGTGAAACTCGGAATCTATACTCAAGTATACCTCTATAATAAAGTGTTGCGAATTTTTGGATCGATTCAACCACGAATTTGAGAAATAAAAATAATAAAAAAAAATCAAAATATATTTAAAACAAGAACATTGCAATCGAGCGATACCGACTGCGTTATACTCGTTCACGTTCTTAAATGAATGATTCCATAGCTCCCAATTATCAAACCCCCATAACTTTGTCAAAAGTGAACCGATTTTCACGTTTGATGGCATTTTGATCATGATTTGTCCTATATATTAACTCCACATTCAAAATANCTTTGTCAAAAGTGAACCGATTTTCACGTTTGATGGCATTTTGATCATGATTTGTCCTATATATTAACTCCACATTCAAAATATATTCATTTTCGAAAATAAAATTTTTTGGAATTTTTCGGTCAAAAAAGCAAGGGTCCCCCCTTGTGAATTTTGGAAAAAAATTTTTTTTCAAAATTTCAAATTGCGAATTTATAGTTTTAATCGATTTTATTTGCCACAATTAGCATAAAAAACAACATTTGAGGTGATTCTGAGAGGGTCAAATTTTTGGTCAAAAATCATCCCAAAATCGACAAAAATTTTGACATGTAAAGTTGTCAGATTCCATATCTCCCACATATCAAACCCCCATAACTTTGTCAAAAGTGAACCGATTTTCACGTTTGATGGCATTTTTATCATGATTTGCCCTATATATTGACTCCACATTCAAAATATATTCATTTTCGAAAATAAAATTTTTTTGAATTTTTTGGTGAAAAAAGCATGTACTCC
>SCDT01000372.1:7716-42380 GCA_004143765.1 Drosophila melanica
CTTTTGAAGCAGCTCCCGTAGTTGAACTTGCAACAGAGCTGACAGACGAAGAAATCGATGGAGGAGCTTCTGGGTCACCGCTTTGTGATGACAACTTAGAAAGGGTCCACTGCCAAGCTTTGCCTGCCGATCCTGCTGTCCATGTCCAAGCTTTTGAAGCAGCTCCCGTAGTCGATCTTGCAATAGAGCTGACAGACGAAGAAGTCGAATAAGGAGCTTCTGTATTTGGCTCTGTAATTGTGCTGACGAACAAACCAATTACCGTGGATGCGTCTGAGCCCACAGTTTGTTTTGAAAATGTTTCTGAGGACCAACGCCAAGTTCTGCCTACTGGTTCTGTTATCCATTCCCAATCTTTCGACAAAAAGCTAAATGTTTGCATTGTATTTTCAGACAAAGCAGACGAGGATGACAGCGGCTTATGCAAAGCTCGTCCTGGCAAATGATACGTTTTGTAGGCGACGAAGGCAAACAAAACAGAACCGCCAACATAGCAGGCGATCTTTAAACCTTCTGATCGAGTCCATCCTGTGAAGTTATGAAGAATGAGCTCGGACGTTGAGTGTTCTTGTGGTGGCAGTACTGGGGCCTCTTCCTCCATTCCACTTAACACTAAATACGCTCTGACAATCATCTTAAAATGTTTAACATCCTTTAAATAGCATTTGGCTAAGAGCGCACGGTAAGCTTTGGTTATTTCTTCTTCTGTGGCATTTTTCTTCACACAAAGTATATCGTGGTGACTGACCATGGTGACGATATATTGACTCTTGCTGTAATTTACACAATAATAAACGCTCCGCCGGTCAGTGAAACATTATACTGTCGTAACCTTATTATTCTAATATTGACTTCAAAAGAAATTTGTATCGATGTGGACAAGTATTGCAGATATTCTATCGATAGCTATTGGCATCCAAGGAGGATCTGTTTAGTGCAAGGGGGAATTCAACCTATTGCTGGATAAGCTTAATCGTTAATTTTCTAGTCACTCGATAAGTTATTCATTCGCTTCAGATTAAATGCATAACGAAGTTTTGGTTTCGCCTCTGAAACATAGGCTCAAGTATCGATACTAAGTGACTAGTTTAATGCAATTTATTGTGAACCAAACTATTCAGCTGACATAAATATATGTTTCTATATAAATCATAGTTGTATTGATTTTATTGTTTATTTCAGGGGAAAAAATCATATACAGTTTATTTCAACTTTTTTTTTATAAAAAGTTTAAGGAATTAATGGATCAAGTCCTTCTTTCTGACAGAACCTTTTCACTAACATTTAAGTCAAGAACAATCAACAAAAAATAATCGCCAAACCATTACGTTTCTATTTCTGGAATTAAAGTGTGGCAACGCTGAAACATATGTTTTGAATTGTTGGTGTTGCGAAACTTGGTACATCTGCGAAATACATATTTTGGATTGAAAAAAGTTAAACAGTTAAGAAAAATCATTTTTTAATTTAAAATTAATATTCATTCGCGCCTTTTATACCTATGCAAGTTTCTGTTGAAGAAGCAACATCGTTCCTATGTTTGTCAGGCGAACGTGTCTACCTTTTTTCAGCCGCGAATCGATTTTTGCCGAAGCCGTGACAGCTGTTCTCAGTCGACAGTACGCCTTAAATAAATACTAATTAATTAACATAATTTAAATTTTTGTTGTCGTGTTAACAGTAGTGGGAAGTGCTGCAGCAAATTTATATCCGGAAATCGATCAATCTCCAGTACAGCTAAGCGAAAAATGACTTTGGCGGAGACGGCAAACAATCAAATGGTGAAGCCCAAGTTGGATCAGTTGGAGCCAAAAATTCGGTATATTTATACATATATACACAAAACTTATTGCAGGAAAATAATAATAATAATATTTAATTGATTTGTCCAGCATAAACAATATTGAAAAGTCGCAACAGGACACACGTGATTACCGTGGCTTGCAGTTGGAAAATGGTCTTAAAGTCTTACTTATTTCGGATCCAAGTACTGATGTTTCAGCTGCTGCACTTTCTGTGCAGGTTGGGTAAGAAGGTTTTAATAATATGACCAGGCACATCATCATAATATGTTATTTTTTTTTTTTTGCATTGCAGTCACATGTCAGACCCTGAACACCTGCCGGGATTGGCGCACTTCTGTGAGCACATGCTATTTCTGGGCACCGAGAAATATCCACACGAGAACGGCTATACCACGTACCTGTCCCAGAGTGGCGGCAGCAGCAATGCTGCCACGTATCCACTCATGACCAAATATCACTTTCACGTTGCTCCAGACAAACTGGATGGTGCATTAGATCGTTTTGCGCAGTTCTTTATTGGGCCGCTATTTACGCCCAGCGCTACTGAACGAGAAATTAATGCAGCAAGTGGAAATATATTTATATCAATCATATCTTTGTTAATCACAAATTTTGCAGGTCAATTCGGAGCATGAGAAAAATTTATCTAGCGATATGTGGCGCATCAAGCAAGTACACCGGCATTTGGCCAAAAAAGATCATGCGTATAGCAAATTTGGCAGCGGCAACAAGGCCACGCTTTCTGAGATACCCAAGTCAAAGGGTATTGATGTGCGCGAAGAGTTGTTAAAGTTTCACAAAGATTGGTATTCAGCGAACATCATGTGCCTTGCCGTTATTGGAAAAGGTTATTATTGTTAAAAAGGCGTGAAATCGTATTATTTTATCGAATACCGTTTTAATTGTACAGAATCGTTGGATCAGCTTGAAAGTATGGTAATGGATAAGTTCTCGGAAATCGAAAATAAGAATGTAAAAGTACCGGAGTGGGAAAGGCATCCATACGGAGAGGAGCAGTATGGGCAGAAGGTTAAAATTGTACCCATTAAGGATATACGCTCTCTAACCATTAGCTTTACAACCGACGACCTGACACAGTACTACAAATCCGGCGTAAGTAATGAAAATTGTTTACGCAAAAGGTAAATTGATTGGAACAATATTTCTTTGCAGCCCGACAATTATTTAACACATCTTATTGGCCATGAGGGCAAAGGCAGCATATTGTCCGAGCTGCGTAGGCTTGGTTGGTGTAATGAGTATGTAAATGCGTTAATTAAGATTCAGGTGTCTAATGGTGTAACCTTCTTGCAGTCTTATGGCCGGTCACCAGAATACACAGAATGGTTTTGGTTTCTTTGAGATAGTTGTGGATCTAACACAGGAGGGTTTGGCGCATGTAGATGATATTGTTAACATAATCTTCCAGTATTTGTGCATGTTGCGTCAAGAGGGACCCAAGAAATGGATCTTTGACGAGTGTGTTAAACTTAACGAAATGCGCTTCCGATTCAAGGAGAAGGAACAGCCAGAGAATTTGGTCACACATGCAGTGTCATCCATGCAGATATTTCCACTGGAAGAGGTGCTCATCGCCCCATATCTGAGCAATGAGTGGCGCCCCGAATTGATCTGTAAGCTATTGGAGGAACTGGTCCCTGCCAAGAGTCGAATTTCCTTGGTTAGCCAGAGCTTTGAACGATCAACTGATCAAACAGAGCCACATTATAAGACTAAATATGGATTAGAGCGTATACCGAAGGAGACAATTCTTGTATGTCATACCTTTGGAAATTTGTTCAGTTTTATTGATTTCAAATTGAATTACAGACATGGGAGAGCTGCTGTATAAATGAGAATCTGAAGCTATCACTGCCAAATAGTTTTATACCGAGCAACTTTGACATTGCCGATGTTCCCAGTGATGCGCCCAAACATCCTACAATTATACTAGACACGCCCATTCTGCGCGTTTGGCACAAACAAGATAATCAATTTAACAAGCCAAAAGCTTGCATGACCTTCGACATGTCGAACCCCATTGCCTATTTGGATCCTCTTAACTGCAATTTGAATCACATGATGGTTATGCTTTTAAAGGATCAGCTCAATGAATATCTATATGACGCCGAGTTGGCTAGCCTCAAACTGAATGTAACCACCATGCCATGTGGCATCGATGTAAGTGGAAAATTGACTTTATGTAACTACATAGGCCGCTTATTCAAATTTATTCCATTTTCAGTTTACCATACGTGGCTTTAATGACAAGCAGGTTGTTTTGCTCGAGAAACTGTTGGATCATTTGTTTGACTTTAGCATAGATGAAAAACGTTTCGACATACTTAAGGACGAGTACATACGATCATTAAAGAATTTCAAGGCGGAACAGCCCTATCAGCATTCCATCTATTATCTGACCCTGCTGCTCACTGAGAACGCCTGGGCAAACGTTGAGCTTTTAGATGCTATGGAACGTAAGTTGAAGCTAGTTTAATGTTAGCTTTTGACTTATGGATTAAAATCTCCCATGTATATCCATTACAGTTGTTTCCTACGATCGGGTATTAAACTTTGCCAAGGAGTTTTTCCAGCGTTTGCATACAGAATGCTTCATTTTTGGCAACGTAACCAAACAACAGGCAACCGAGATCGCTGGTCGGGTCAATAAGCGATTGGAAGCAACAAACGCAACAAAATTGCCAATTTTAGCGCGTCAGATGCTCAGAAAGCGCGAGTACAAATTATTAGCGGGTATGTAATAATATATAATATTTTGAAATTTAATGGAAATTAAAAAGCAATATTGGCTTCAGGGGATAGTTACCTGTTCGAAAAGGAAAATGAGTATCACAAGAGCTCCTGTACGCAGCTATACATGCAATGTGGCGCACAAACGGATCTTACAAATATTATGGTTAATCTGGTGTCGCAGGTGCTATCCGAGCCCTGCTACGATTGTCTTCGCACAAAGGAGCAACTCGGCTATATTGTGTTTAGTGGCGTACGCAAAGTAAACGGCGCCAATGGCATTCGGATTATTGTACAATCAGCGAAGCATCCATCATTTGTTGAAGATCGTATTGAAAACTTTTTGCAGACATATTTGGTAAGCAGACGCATTATAAAATAACATGAAATATTCATTTATACTAATTTGTAACTTTAGCAAGTTATTGAAGACATGCCGCTGGATGAGTTTGCGCGCCACAAAGAGGCGTTAATTGTAAAAAAGCTGGAGAAGCCTAAAAATATATTTCAGCAGTTTAGTATGTTTTATGGTGAAATTGCTCTGCAAACGTATCATTTTGACCGCGAGGAGGCTGAGGTTGCAATATTACGTAAAATCTCTAAAGCTGATTTTGTGGAATACTTTAAGGTGCGCACATTGTTCTTTTGCATGTTCGTTCGTCATTTAATAGCTTAAATATTATTACAGAAATTTATAGCAAAAGACGGCAAAGAGCGAAGGGTTTTATCCGTTCACATTGTATCAACATTGAAAGATCCGAACGCTCAGACCAGTGAAGAGGACGAAAGTACGATCACCAGCATGGAGCGCCATTCACCAATAAACGATATTGTCGCATTCAAGTCTTGCAAAGAACTGTATCCCATCGCGATGCCCTTCCTAGACATCAAGGCTAAGGGCGCACGTAGCAAGCTTTAAACATCGCTCAATTCTCTGGTTGGTGAATGTCACACGTCTGTCTTATAGGTTTGGTTGGTTTGTTTAATTTCAATAATATGTAAACCTTTCACAAATATAAAATAATTTGTATTAGAAGCGAATTGTGCCTTACATAATTGCTGCCCAAAATTGCGCTATTCGGTATGGAAAATCCCGTATCGAGTTTGGACAATTCCTGTGAACTAAGATCCTGTGTACGTCGATGGCTCTGTTTCTGATCCAATAGCGATATTTTGTGCTTAAATGACACTTGCTCAGCCCATTTCAATTGCTTCCACTGTCCGCCCATATCCAGCACAATATTATTTTCCCTGCCATTTCCATGATCATAATATGGATGGGCCAAAGTCAACTGTAAGTTGATCATATCACGGTGCAAATGCTGAAACGTGCACTTTAATTGCAGAGACTTGCCTGTCTTGTAAATAAGGAATATTTTCGACACCTAAATTAAGAATGAATTTATTGCAGTTTTAATAAGTACTCGCCTCGAATGCTAAATGCTGGACTTTTAACTGTTGTGGTCGATGCATCTGATAGGTGCTCAGTAAAGTTTTCCAGCTTCCAATAGTATGTAAATAATTGAAAGTCCTGATCCGCCAGCATTGTGTTGTTGAATCTACCAATCTCGTCCTCTCGTTCTGGTGCGATTTCCATTTGCTTTAGCTGCGGCTGCTTTTTCTCCTGGATGGGCTTCAGGGCCATTTGCTCAAATTTAATTCTTTTGATACTAGTTGGCTTTATCAGGGGAGCTGTTTCTACAGTCGGCACCAGTGGAATGGAGTTGCTGCTCGGCTGTTCTCGCATCTCGTTCAGCTTCAACAGCAGCTCTTTGATTTCACGCAACTCGCCAAACAGTTTCTCTTCCAGATGGCGAAAGGCCAGATTCATTTCATCTAAATAGGGTTCACATTAGGAATGATCATTTTTTTCGTTGATAGCTGTGCATAGCATACCCGATCCGCAGACACCCTTTAATGTTTTGGTGGTTACAGCTTCTGCGGATGCTTTGACCTCGCCAGCGTTAACGGTACAAACGGCCCTTTGAACTTCGCTGGGCAATTTTACGTCCGTTTCCGCATCCGGTGAATGATCATTCTCAAGACTATTATTATCTGATTCGTCCAGTGCGAGTGCCGTTGCCAATAGAACACACGCCCCGTACAACAACCACCTTGGCATCTCCAGTTGACAATGACGTAAGAAGTATCTGTTCAAAATAATTCAGACGCCAAGTGTTCCGCTGTCTGGGAGGCCGCATTGACAACTGACGAACGAGCATATCGAGGAGCCGCCTTTGCAGAATGAAACGTTGACATTGTGTGTACCACCATATACCGTGTGTCTGCGTTCATGTATCTAAATGTTTATTAATATGCGAGCAGGGCGCGTGTCATTTATTCTGGTGCGTACGATTATCTAAATATAGTGGCAATGTTTTCTGCCCGATCAAAATATGAATGAAACACACAAACATTTTCGGCTCATAAACTGAACAGAGAAATGCGATTTTATGAAAAAGCTTTCAATAAGTACATATATCCGATATTTAGCATATATGAAATGCAGAATAAAATAAAATAAATTTGAAAATTAATGTCTACTTATAATGCTTTCAATTTAAAGAACGTTGCAGTCGGGTGTAACCGACAGCGCAATACTCCTTCAAAGTGCAAGTCTAAATGTTAGACACATTTTTTTTCCAAAATGAGCCAGGAAAGAGAAATGATTTTATTTTTCCAAAATTTTTTTTTCCGAAAATGCATATTTTATTAATCTAAATGTAGAATCAATCTATCATATCATATCATGACCAAAATGCCAATAAATATTTTGAAATGTGGGAGCTATGGATCATCAAAATTTATGTCCATTTTGGCATGATTTTTTACGAAATATTTGACCTTTCAAAACCAGACAAAATTTGGTTTTTTTTTTTTTACTAATTTCTGCATACGCATCGAATAAAAATAAAAATTCGCAATTGTGAATTAAAAAAATTGTTCTTTCGAAAATGAATTAGGGGGAGTATATGACTTAAAAAAGTCCATATTTATTACATTATTACATTATATTACATTATTAAAACTAACCACAAACCATTAAACATGAAAATCGGTTCAGTTTAGCGGCAGTTATAGGAAAAAATTAAGTCTTATACATCGGTCGAAATTTATGTCAATTTGTATCAGATAAAACGGGTTATCACGAGGATATATTCCTGTCTCAGACACCGAGCAAAGCCATCTATATATATATGTATATATACATTAATCTGCTACTCATTAAAGGCTTTATTTTAGTGTTTTTACTAATTAAATATTTTTATCCCATTGAGAAGAAGGACAAGCGAAATGCCATTTCGACCATATTCTGAGGTACCTCCGGACAGTGGCAGACGTACACCTCTTTCGCCGGCGATTGAAAAAGTCGGCCGACCACGACGAATCGCATGCCGCCCTGCTCCTTGATGGTATTTGTCACTTCAATGGTAATGCCGTGTTCTTTCACCGTGGTTAATTCGGTGCCGCCGCCGGGCAAAATGACGGAACGATTACCACTCGAATTGGGCGGTTCCGTCAATAGGCGACGATGATGCTTGGAGCGTTCCAACACCATGTGAATCATATGACACGCTCGGCGTATCTCATTCAAGTACGGGAAATTTTCCGAGTTGGCTGTGAACGGGCACAAAAGGACGCCGCTGGCCAAGTCAACATAGACGTAATGCAGCACGGAGTTCTTCCAGCCGGCGGACATTTTAACGGGCAGCACATTGTTGATTTCCTTCCACAGGGATGTGGTTATCTGGCTCTGGCTCTCCGCATTTAGATTGAGGCCGTAGTGCAGCGGATGCTGCTCGGCAAAGTTCTCCCAGTCTGAGCCGCTGTCGGAGTCATCGGCGGGCGTCAGCCGCCTGGGACGGGACATGTCGTCCTCACTGGGCGTCAGGCTGTGTATCGATGAGCCGCCCAGGCTCGAACACAGTTGAGCCTCCTCATCGTTGGCGCCGCTGGAATGTGGGACGTTCGGCTTCGGTTTGAGGAACAACTCCAGCCGGCTGCTAGCTTCCTGCTCTTCGCCGGACTGCTCGATTTTTTGCTGATCCAGCACCTCCGGACGTTTGTTGGATACGGACCAGAACTTGGCCAAGGACTCGATGCCGCACTGGATTAGATGATCCAAGGTCTCCTGGATCTCCTCGATGTAGAACAAGGAGGGCGGCACCGCAGTAAAAGCCTCCATTTCGGGCGCATCCACATACATCTTTAGGATAACCGTCAGGATCAGGTGGCTGCGCGAGCAGACGGTCAGAAAGTAGCGACCAGTGGCATTGGCCAGCACAATCTCCTCCCACACGTACAGCTCGCGCACCCGGACACTGGGCGCCGTTCCGATAAAATCGAATATGCCGCGACAGCGCAGGAAGAGCTCCACATTGAAGCGCACCTCGGCGGGCAGGAGGCTGGCCAGCAGGAAGCTATCGTAGTACAAGGCGCAGCCGTAGATAAAGAACTCCCGGTGCGTGGTCAACGGCTCGTCATTCCAGTTTCGGTAATCCATCGCCTCCATCTCGCTGAGGGCATCAAATATGCGTAGCTGCGCCTCCTTCGGCAGGGGCAGGCTGCAAGATTGCCGCAGCAGCTGCTCAAACTGAACGTCGCCGCGGGGAGTGGCCAGCAGGCGGCAGCGCTGAATGTCGCAAAAGTGTCGCAGAAACTGGCGCAGTCCGCCGGAGCTGTCGCTGGCCGTACCAAAGTTATCCAGACTCAAGCCGGGCAGCGAGAACCGAATGTAGCCAATCAGCTCATCCGATCTCAGGCCGCACTCGGCGGCGCTATATAAACGCGACGCATACGCGAACAGCACCAGGAACCCGTTCAATCTCCGATAGTTGACATAGTAAGGCACCTGGTCCACCAGCAGACGCGATGTCAGCGGCTCCGTCTGCAGCTCGTTGAGCACAGAGCAGAGTGTAAGAAAGCTGCCGCGTGCCTTGTACAGGAAATTGGTTAATGCCGATTCCGGGTAATAGTAGAGCGAATCCTTGTGCTGATCCTGCTGATAGCACTCGGGCGGCAGTAGTAACATGCCAAAGGGCGTTACGCCATCGGGCATCGAGACGGCGGCGGGCAGCAGCTGCTCGAACTGTTCCGCAAACATGGCGAAGTTGATCAATTTGCGTATTTGCTGGATTTGATTGCTCTGACCGGCGGCCTCATCGACCGCCGGCGCCGTACTGGCGTCGCTGGCGCCCTGAAACCCCAGACACACCTGGCTGGGCTCCAGAAACTGCTGCAGCAGCTCATCCACATTGCTGGCATACAGCTCGATGCCGTTCAACGATTTGAACCAATCGCCGCGCTTAATATTGTGCTGCATGGCGCTGATGTCGTGCACAAAGCTGTCCACCATCAGGCACTCCGGCTGGTCGGGAAAGGGCACCACCCGGAAGCCCAGTATCGATTCCACTGCCGTCGAGCGACGCCCAAAGCGATAGCGATCGGTTGCCGTTATAACCAGCTCCAATTGCTTCTGGTTCTCGGCGTCTGCGTGCGAACTTTTGATGTCTGCGAATCGAAACCCGTTGTTGGAATTGTTCTCAGTCTCGGTTTGTGGCTGTTGCCCGCTGCTGTTGTTGTTGTTGTTGCTTTGTTGGCTGCCATTGTGTTTGCCCTGCTGGCCTCTATTCTGCTGCTGCTGCTGCTGCTGCTGCTGCTGCTGCCGTCGCGTTGTCTTTTTTCCCAGGCGCAGCGAACGTCGCAACAACTCGCCGCGTCGTTCTGCCGCATTTGGCCTGACGCTGGGCACATACTCGGCATAGAACAGGCTGCCGTCCTCGGCCACGTACTCCTCCCAGTTGACCAGGTCGCTGCCGTCGCTGAATGTGCTGCTCAGCGAGGAACTGGATGTTGAATACGTCTCCGAGGCGTCCAAGCCGAGACGTCTGTCCGCCCCCAAAGACAAGCCCTGCGACTTTCGCATCCCGCCGATCGCTGTCAACAATCTAAAAAGTGTCGAATCACAAACAAGAAATTTCGTTAACGCTTCGATCCGTCACCTTTCTATGACCAATACCAACTGAATGTTCTCAGCTCAAATCTGTATCTTGGCCATTTGCGCGCACAGCAAACCGGTTTGTTTCTCTTGTTGCTGCCACAAAAAATGCCCCGTTGCGTTCTCACGCTGTTGTAAATTCCATTGTTCTCTTCTCAGCGCCGCTCTCTGAGCATCTCGAGTTAAAGCCAGTTAGAGCGCTGAAATTTTAGGCTCAAATAATATACGTCTTTTGTTTATTTCTCACATAACATTCTATCATTCCGAATTCATTTGAATTAAACGCATTTCAGATTCTTTGGATGTTAATACCATTATTGTTTCACTCTCGATTGTTTCCAAGGCTTGAATAAGATCCTTGCATCGAAATGTATATTTGCCTAACACATATTCTCATTAATGTTCATACATATTACATATATAACACTACATATTTACATACATTAGGGCGCATGTTGGATTGTTTAATTTTTATTTAAGCAGAGCTTATGCACATTGTTTGGTCGGCGCATCCTTTTTTTTCTTGTATACATTATTTTTGTAAGGTATACGACAACAAACCATCATTAAATAGCACGACTATGCTATGGTTTCCTGGGATTCGAATCAAGATCCTCGCTAAACTCATCAGCCGAGGACTGCTTCTTATTTGCAATATCGATCAGCTTTCATTTTACTACGCCTGTCCAGAAGAGTTTCATGCAAAAGTCCTTGTGCCTTGGCCTCTTCCAGCTCCTTGACATCGTTCTTGCTAATGCGCATTTTCTTATCTTGAAACTTTTGAAACTTTTTGCTAGAAAGAAAAACAAATGCAGATTATGATGGAATATTCAATGAAATTAATTATATGCACACGTACACATAATTTTTCTCAACTTCGCCCAAGTCACCTTTCTCTTCTTTGGGCTGATCGTCTACAACAACATCCCTGGCCGCATTGGTACGCACGCGACAGATTTCTTGTTTTCCCACTTTCTTATGTAATGCCACGCAAGCATCGTCCTCCGGGTCAATGGACATAAAGTGGCCCGTTTCGGACAGTAACGCCATTTCCTTGCCCTAAACGTTGAAGTAATAATGTTAATGGTGCATCAACGTTTCGATGGAAATTCACATGCGTTTACCTCAAAGACAGGTTCCCACTGTTCCATGCTACCAACAGCTTCTGAACGGCCCGTCACCATGCCGTTTTTTTCTATTTTTAGATATTTTCCATAGCCAGACTTGAATGACACCTTGCGATCGTTAATTGGAAACGCCGTAAATATTTCCTCTGGGTCGGGTCCTTCACCAGGATTGTGTGGGGCGCCCAAAGTAAACAATCTATGAAAATGTTAACTTCAACTCAGCCTCATTTGATTCAATAACATTTGAACGTACCCATTGTCCAAGGCTTTTAAATAGCAGCGTTCGCCAAATTCAATGGCCACTGTACCAACAATGCTACCCGCCATAGTCGCTGTCCACCAGCCGCCATGTTGAACAGCATCTTCATCCGTAATTGACTTGCTTCGTTTGGGTGCATCGTCATGATTGTCGTGTTCCTTTTCCTTCTTACGTTTCTTACTTTTTCTATAAACAACGTCAATTTAAATACTTGTGTAGACTGCATTTTGCTATATGCTTACTTGTGTTTTTCTCCCTTTAAGACCAACTTTTTTATCCGCACATTATCATAGTCTGACATTCTTAACTTTTGGCGTTTGTTTTTTTTATTTTTCCCTTTAGCACTATTGACTGTTAGTGATGGGCTAATAATGTACGAATGAAAAGGCACTGCTCACTGAACTAATCTATATAGCATGTTCCATTCAATTGTTATTTTTGTTCAACAAAATAATTGACATCTCTATATTTATCGATATCGATATATCGTTATTAACTAAAATCGTATATTGTCTGTTTACCCGCCCAGTTCAATTTTTATATTTTTTGTTTTAAATAGTAAATTTTACGCAGTTGCTAATGTAAGCATTTAATATATGTATATGAATACGATATAATATTAATTACTAAACGTAAGTATATATTTATAGGCTGTATATAGATGGTTGGTAATAATAAATTATTATAAAAAACAAATATTGTAACAAATAAATAGGAAACAAAGTACAACAAAGCTATGCGTTAGCATTCAATATAATATGGAAAAAGGAAGAAAACTGCAGTCAAGATTTCGACGTAAAGATACCCTGCATTCCGTTTTATAATTATGATTTGACAGCTCCAGCTGCCATTGTCAATGTTAATGTTCGTCCAGGATTATAAACAGGGTACATTAGCACAACATAATTATGACACCTCGTACCCACTTTGGATGCAGGGTATACATATAAATACTGAACGAGGAATGCAATGCGTTTACATATAACCCTCCAAGGATAGATGCTGCCACTGGCCCTGAAATAAATTTTTTAAATGCATAAAATTGTAGAGAAAATTTGACATTTTTCAACATACCGCAATTCCCAGGCTCCAACCGGCTCCGGCGGGATTCTCGTTGGTTATGCCGCACCGTCGACAAATAATGCCATTTAACGAAATGGCCCACACTTCCTTGCCAACGGACACGGAGCGAAAGCCGCAGTGTGTTTCTGTGTGTGGTGGCACATTAGCAGCATTTGGAAGGAATTGCCAATGTGAACCCTCTGGGAATGTACGCGTTATTTCCTTACGCACCGCTAACCGTTGTTGGTTATCCAGAGCCCAAATGCCAGCGCGTCCAACACTAACGGCTTTGAAGGTAACGCCAGCCGGTGGCTCCACCTGTTGCCAGGCGTCGCCGCAAGGATTCAGCTTGTTGATCCCATAGCGAAAGAAGATCATACCGTTGCGACCAACCGCCCAGACCTGACCTGTTGGCCCCACACTGATGCCCACCAGCGGCTGATCGCTTGCAATGTGCTCCCAGGTGTCACCACGTGGATTAAGCGTAGAAACGCCATGTCTGATAAGCACATCACCGTTCGAGGCAATGGCCCAAGCAGCTACCGGCATATCCTCGACATTGAGCGCACTATCCACGTCGCTGTCCAGCACCTGCAATGCGGCATCGAGTATCTTGGAATGGCTGAGCTCCTGCCAAGGTCCACTGCTAGTAAGGCGGCATTTCTTCATCCAACGTCGCCGGCGCACGCAATCCGTCAGCTTTTTTTGCGCATGGTAGGTAGCCGGAAAATCAATAGCATACTGCCAGCCTTCCTTGTCTGCACCGCCGGGTATGTTGTAGTCGATGGCCCAGTCCGATATCCACTCGCAGTGTGTGGACAGCAGCTTGGTGTGCTCCTTGCTGCGTTTCTGTCGCCCACTAGCATCGCTCCACATGTGCCGATCAGTGGGCAAACTCTTGGCGGTGAAGCCACTAATGGGATTCCAGCGCTGATTCTCGTACACATAGTAAGTGTGCGTGTCGATCATAGCATTTATTTTGCCCGAGCCCTCCAGCCCCTTCAGAAACATGCCGCCCCATCCACCGTTGTACGCCCAAGCCGTATTGTCGCAGGCTATGCCCCAGACGACATCAACGCCGCTGTTATACACTCGCTTCACATGGCCACCTATTTGGCGCCAATGCATCTGCTGCATTGAGACAATCACCGAGGGTGAACGGTACACGACACTAAACAGCTTGACACGCCCACTCACGTAGAGGCAGGTAACGGCTGCCGGATCAGTGCGATATTTGTAATCAGCGTAGAGCGCATTGTTAACGATAATCTGATATTGATTTTGGAGTGCCCTGCAAGCAAAAATGTTACCATTAGGCATTAAAAAATACTGATCAATTAAAGCGTATGCAAGCTCACCTGATTTTGACCGTGAAACTTGCACCGGCCGCAAATACCATACGATCATTGCGTATTTCCTCGAGCCACTCCGAGTCTATCATCGAGTTGAGTACGGTTGTGCGTTCATTGAAGCGGGGATTCAGATGCATCGCAATGACTCGATATTTCTCCACACGATGCGGCATCGTTTTAATATTCGAATGACACTGTAAATCGAAGCGAATCTGATCGGCATCATCGTACACACAGCCCGCTATTTCTAGTTCGCTGCCGCAAGGCATCCTAAAGGCAATAATAAGATGAATGTAGAAGATAAATTAAGATGAATCTATGAATCTTTTATCCAACTATTACTACAAAACCATTTAACATTCTGTTCAAGTTTCAACTCACCCATTATACAGGGTGTTGTAGTAGGGCGTCTCACACGTGGACACATCCATCCGTTCCACGTAATGCGGCTGCCCTTTGGAGGTTTTATCCAGCTGCTGTGCCTTCATATTGGCCGCATCGAAAACAAACACATCGCCCAGTTCGCTTGTCAGCCAAATCGCATTGCTGGCCGGCTTGCCCATTAGCATGTTGATTTGACTGCATACTGAGGATAGGTGCGATAGCCAGTCCTCCATGTCCGCATCACTGGTAAACTGCAGTTTGACCGGACTGCAATTGATGGGTAAGTGAACAGCATGTATGGCCAAGCGCGGTGCACCCGGTTCGCTGCAGCATTGCACACATGTGATGTCGGAGAGTGCGAATTGTATTTTGGTTGCGGCACCGTCGGGACTGAGCACCGTAAAGGTGCCGGAGTCATTGTCCGTACTATCGCCGGCCCCGTTGCCGCTCACCCACTCCAGCTCAATGACGCATTCCTCGTAGTCGCCAGCCGGATGTTGATAGCGTGCGTCTGCTGATTTTATCCATGATGTTAGTTCGACTGCCTTTTCGTAATGCGTTTCCTGCTGCAGCTTTGCCACGTTTTGCTGGCGCTGCTTCAACTTTTCGAGTATATCAGCCCGCCAATTGGGATTCGCATCGACTTTGCCCTCGTTGGACAGATGGTCGTTAAACCAGTTGGGAATATTGTTGGTATCTACGCTGACGGCGCCAGTTGTCACACAGCTCCACATAACCGCACACTCTGTCCAGAACTGCGAGCCATTGTGGTCGTCGTCTTCGCCGAGAAATGCATCGGAGCCGTGTGCCGACTCCGACTCAAAGACAGCCGAATCACTCTCCGGATGCGCCTCAGTGCCAACAACAGATCCCACACTACGCACTGGCGACCACGCACGCGGATTTTTCAGCTGCGTCTCAAATTTGCCGGTGATCTCCGCAACATCTGCGGCCGGCGCGCTGGAGGCGTGCGACGAGGGTTCGCGCAAAGCTGTGGCCCGATGCTTTTGCCGCTCGTTCAAATTGAGGCTGCCAATGGTGGGCGGCGAGTCAGCGCTCAGCTTCCAGCGGTCGTTTTTCAAACGATTGTTCAGCCCATTGTTCGACGAGGCGTTGCTGTGCGTGGTAACCGTTTCAATGACGGCGCACGTTTCCACAACGCCCTTCTCCTTCTCCTTTGAGTAGAGATTGGAGAAGCTTTGATGCTTGGAGCCGGGCGTTGAGCTGCTGCCACCACTTTTGCGTGAGACAATGGATAAGGAACTGGAGGAGCGACTGATCTGCATGGGGCATTGAATTTTCAGCCATTTCTTGCCGGTGGGATCGGCGGTGGTAACGCCAGATCGATAGTATATAGCGCGGTCAGCAGCGCCAATTGCAAACACCTGTTGACAACAATGTAATCAAATATTTGTAGATCCAATAGGGATTCAGTTTTATTTACTCACCTGATCATTGGGTGCCACAGAGATCATCGATAAATTTCCAACCATTTCCACCCAGCCTCTGCCTATGGCCGCATCCTCACTAATACCAGCAGCATCACCTTTGATTCCACGCCGAAACCAGGCATGGTGATCATTTGTTATACACCAGACCGCGTCAGTGCCTACCGATATCTGCACAATGCGCAGGCCACGGTTTGTATCTGTTGTCTGTGAATTTGTTGCCACCGGTGGCTTTACATCCAGCCAAGCCTCGCCTGACAGATTATCGCGCGTGACGCCCGTGCGCACAATGACCCGCCCATTATAGAGAACCGCCCAGACTAGACCCGTTGATCCTACGCTGATCTGGGCGAGTTCACTGCCAGTGGGCGTGTTAATGGCAGTCCAGCGCAAGCCCTCCGGCGCGAAGGCTGTGACGCCAGTGCGAAACATGGCCCTGCCGTGTGCTGTAATCGCCCAGACGCACAGCGTGCCGGCTTGCGCGTTGGGCACATGGGTGCCGCCTATGGCCACATCGATAAAGGGCTCCTGCGTGGGATCCTTGTGCAGGGGTGCGACAGCACACCAGCTATTGAGTGCGGCATAGCGGCGAAAGCGTATCCATTTGCGCCGTCGCACATACGAGTTCCATGACTTTTTCGCCGAGTATGTAGCTGGAAAATCCAAGGCATACATCCAGCCATCTTCCGCAAGTTGATGACCGTCCAGCTCCAGGTCTAGATGCCAATCGCCATCCCACTGCCAGGCCATCGAGGGCAACCGTATTTTGTCAACACTCCTCTCGACAGTGCCATCAACATTCGAGTATTTATAACGGTCGGTGGGTAGCAGCGTTTTCGCGAACCCCTCAATGGGCAGCCAGCGCTCGTTCTCGTACGACTCCTCCTTGACGCGTATCGGCACATCGAGTGCGTGCACATGCACATATACCTGCCGATCTCCGCCAATGGCCCACATAAAATTGGGAACTGCGCTGATTTTCTTAAACTCCAGCCCGAGATACGGAAACTCGCGCCATCCACTTGAGCTAGTGGACAGCGTGTGTACACGTCCCTCGCTGCTGGTGGCGAACAGTAGACTGCTGGGCATGGTTCTTGTTTATCTTTCTAACTAAAGTTATTTAGCTGCAGTCGCCCTTTGTGTGCCATAGTGGCAAGCATTTACACACAAAAAAAAAATTGATTTTCCGTTCGAGAACATTTAGAGTTGCCACATTAACAGACTAACGAAATCAGCTGATTAAAGGAGTTGAATGGCAGCTCTGTTCTGTATGAGCAGAACAATTGTGTATTATAGGTATGCATGTAATATGATTTCAACATGAAAACTTAAGTAAAAAATTATATTTTATTATTTTGTGGTCAATTTGTAGGAAATTTGAATTAGTTGATTTTAAAATGAACCAAATGTACAATATATAAGTAAACTATTTAAATATTTTTACAATAGCGCCGCCGACAGCGGTGTTGTTTTATAGTGCTACCAGACCGTATTAAATCTTTATAACTAATCGACACATAAGATTTCAATCCAGTTTTGTTTTTAAGATTTTAGTTTTAGCTCAGTTATATGTCAAACATATTTTAACGATGCGTTTCGCTGTTTATAAATGGTAAGTGGATTTCTCCTGTTTGACCTATCTGGCAACCATGTGCAAATGACAGGTCACAGCAACGCGTTTTTAATAGTTTTCTCACATTTACCTGATTCACAACAGTTTAGGTAGCAACCGTCATATATCCATCAGGAGACTACAATTTCAGGCGTTTTCAACGGCGCCAAAGAAGTTTCTATTTCCGTTTTTGGATTTCGATAGTACCCCCAAAGCACCAGTAGTAAAAATGGATAGTACCGAGGCTCAGTTTGTTCGTGATACAATTGCCAATAATAAGGTTGCCATATTTAGCAAAACTTATTGTCCCTATTGCTCAATGGCCAAGGAGGTAAGGACGGACTTACGTTTATGATACGCCTTAATATAAATATTACGAATTTGCAGCCATTTCGCAAGCTTAACGTGAATGCGTTCATAGTAGAGCTGGACGGCCGTAAAGATGGCAATGAAATACAATCGGTACTGGGCGAGATTACCGGCGCACGCACGGCAAGTCCAAAATCAAATATTGTAAATCTAAATGTTAACTAACTATATGCTCTTGCAGGTGCCGCGCGTATTTATAAATGGTAAATTTGTTGGTGGCGGCACGGACATTAAACGTATGTACGAAATGGGAACGCTGCAGAAATACTTCGAATAATCGGCGTCACTTTTACATTTGTTTAATATAAATAAAAAATATTAGTGCAAATTGTTTCATATAAGCTTAGCAATTGAATTTTTTTTTTCGAAAAATACAATTTTTTACTTAGATTTTGTTTTGAAGGTTTTCGATCGTTTTGGGTAGGTTGTTTGATGAAAATACTAAATTATAACATGCATTGAAGTGAAAGAGCAATAAAGAATGAAAGGGAAAGAGTAAAAGTAATAGAGCGAAAAAAGGGTCAGACATGGAGAAAGAGAGAGAGAGAGGGATAAAGAGAGAAAGAAAAAGAGTGATGGAAAGGGAGGGAGAATAAGAAAGAAAATAAAAATAACAACTCTTCCAATATAACTTTTATATAGCACCCACGCACAAATCACTGAAACCACAAAGTCAGCAGGTTTATCTTGAATTCATGAGAATCGCATATATGTAGGTTCTAAGCTGCCTAGCTTCACAATTAAAATAAAGCCAAAAGACTGCTGACAATATTTTCTTGAATAACTTTGGCGTTTATCGCCGACAGCTTTAAAAATTCGACAGAACGTAAGACTGTGCGGAATATTAACAACTATCGAACAAAAGTCTTTGAAAATATGTGATTTAATTAATCTCTCACCGATTTACTCATAAGAATCGTTCGTTTTCGACAAAGAAAAATAGTAAAAAAGATTATAAAATTAAAATTAGAAAAAATCGCAGCTCTTAATTTTTTGAAAATTCTACGCCACACACTCAAATCAGATCTCTAAGTTGCGCTGCATGCTTACTATCGATATTTTTATCGGATCGCCGATTTGATAATCGATTTGTCGAGACAAATTAAAGCCAATTCGGTACCAACAGGTTGTAAAATCGTTGGTAAACAAACAAGTGAAATTATGGCTGATTTGGTGCGCGGTGAGGCTTCCGAATCGGATGAGGAGCAGGAGAAAAGCAAGGCACTTACATCCAATAAATAAGTTGTTAAATCTTTCTAATAGCAACTTGTTGCAGATATTCGCAGCTGAGGTTTCTGGTGAGGCAACCGAGGAAGAAGATGAGGACATCTATGAGCAGCCGAGCAGTGCAAGTGCTACAGCCTCAATATACCGAAACAATCTGCTACAGCGTAAACTGAGTACTTGCTTCCCATTCATTGCCGGCTTTACTGCATCAATTATTTATGGCATCTATTTTTTATAGTTGAGAGCAACATTGGGATTTGGAAGGCGCTAAATGTGCTAACACGAGGCTTTGTCGTGAATGCCTCGAAGCAGCTGCTGACCACCGATCAAATGCTTATCAAGTCGCAGGTGTCCCTGCAAGCAGCGAACACAGCGTTGCAGCAGGCGCAACGAAATACCGCACAGTTGCAGGCCCGTTCTGCGTCGGCCTTGACGAGTAGCTTTTTGCCCGTTATTCGGCTTAAGGAGACAACCAATTGACTGTTATGAAGATGCAAATGTTTATACGGTTTTTATAAATACACGAACAAACTAGGCTAATCCTCTGTATCTGAATTGGGTGCATACACTTGACTGTTGGGCGATGGTTCGCGCGGCACGTAAGTGTTTTGAAAGCAGCGTGAAAAGATCGTGCGCACCCTTTGTTCGCGCTCTCTCTCTGGGGACTGTGGTATGCTCTCTTCCTCCTCCTCGACGTCGTCTTCTACTTGTGGCGGTATTAAAGTGGGCGGCGCATCCTCTGTATTATAGAAACATACCTCGGTGCTGCTAGGCACTGGCATCTGAGTGGCTTCCATAGCATCCGACACGGCCAGCAGCAGTGCGTCCTCGTCGGCCTCTTCCTCAACTAGATCCACAGTGTCACCCTCGGCCAGCAAGCGTGCGGGTTGCACAGAAGGTGCCTCCGAAGGCCGCACTTGGCGATGTTCGCGAAACTGAAACAGCGACGTATCCGCGCCCAAGACGGTCGTGTCTTCAGCCAGGCGGCGTTTTTGTTGTATTTCGGCACCGGGCGTGCTGCTCTTCCGCTTTTGCCCCACATTGCTCATATTACACATGCTGATCTCGCGTGGCCGGTATTCCTCCGAGAAGCTAACGTCATCAGGCGACAAAGTTGACAAAATCAACAAACATTCAATTTCGCGATGTTTTTTAATCTTTACAAAGAACGGACTGCCCGCATCTTCAAACTCCAGCGTCAATTGGGCGTTGAGGGCTTCAGCAAAGAGCAGAAAGGCGCGAAACTCTTTAATGCAAAATGTAATGACCGAGCCCTGGGCCACTTGGTAATGCTCAAATTCGCTCGGCTTCAGTTTAAGTTGGGATCGCATGAATTTGTCATTGACTCGAGCGCCTTCAATGTAGTTCTTAGCCGCCAGGCTGTCTGGTGTGGCCTCCAGTGTTAGTTCTTCCTCGGAGGAATTGAAGCTATTCGAAATTTCCATGAATAACTTGTAGTCGCCACGTATGCTAAAGAAATATATATATAGAACATTAATTTAAATTTGTATGCTATATGTATATATTTCTATTCTTGACCTACACATTGGAGCTCTGATCGGTGGGAACATCGGACGTTATATTTAGTTCATCCACAATTGCAATTAACGCCTGCTTCGTGGTCTCCAGCTTGCAACGTAAATTGACTTGAAACTTAGAGCGGTTGCCCACGATGCTCAGCTCGCAGTGTTCCACCTAAAACAATAATTATAAATAATATAAACAATAAATAAAAATAACATTTAGCGCTCACCTGTTTCATATTGCGAAATACGCCAAGACATGGCTTCATAGCAATTTTACAGCAACAATCGGCACTGGGTGGCAGTTGAAATGTATCAAACATCGAGCGACTGAAGCATATGCTTCCCACAGCCGACTGTGTGGGATTTATGGAGCGCATTCGAAGTCCATGCACGTCTGCTTCAATGAACAGCTCCTTGCCCACTTTGGACAGCGATTGGATGGCCTTGGCAATGACTACCAAAAGGAAATGAGCTATGGTGAAATGTTTTAACAAATGGATGATTTTCACTTACTGCGTGCATTGCCTCCTTCCAATGTGCACTTCATCACTTTATTGTGAGAAAATACAATTTCGGCGCGCAGTTTATAAACAAAGCAAGAGGATCAGCTGATAAAGTTAGGCTGGCAACGTCAAAAATGACTGCAAATGGCATCTCTGTAACAACTGGTAACGAAAGAATGTACGTAAGATCTACTGTTAGGATTGAATTATGTTTTATATGAAAAGATATAAATCCCTTAAATTGAGGCCAATTTAAATTTTGTTATCAAAAATTTACTTTTAATGTTAATATAAATGTTATGAAATAATTTACATCAATAAACGCTGCTTAATTTAAGCTAATACATTTGAAAACTTTAATTTTCAACAGTTTATCAAAGGGAAATGGCGCGTGGAAAACTAAAAGCAAACTTGCCAGGCCGTTTGTGTTTTTGTGTTTAAAAGAACAAAGTGAACTAATCAGGAACTTGTTCAGTCAAGCTCTTCATATGACTACACAGTTGTAGTTAGGTGGTAACGCTGTCAGGCCGGCAAAACGCCACATCAGTTTTTCGCGTTAAATTTAATTAACAAATAAAGTGCAGTGCGTAAGATAGAGTAAATTAATATTGCAGTTGGTGCCGATAAGTTCCCCATTAAATTGCGAGCAGTGCGTCATGTGCGCATAACAAACAAACCCACAAATATACGCACAACATAATGCTACGTATTGTGTGTGTTTTGCTGGTGGCAACGGCGACGTTGACGCTTCTATCGCCCGCTTGCGTTTGTGCAGGTGCTGCTGAGTCCAGTCAAAGTTATCCAATTACCACGCTCGTCAATGCCAAATGGACGCAAACGCCGTTGTATTTGGAAATCGCCGAGTATTTGGCCGATGAGCATGCGGGTCTTTTCTGGGACTACGTAAAAGCTATGACGGCATTGGACACGGCGATCAATGATTACGGTAGGTGGCGCACCGGCGTGTAAACAATAATAATACAATACAAAATAAGTGTTGGATATTAAATTTAAAATTTAATAATGCTTACACACCCTTGCAGATACGGAGTCGCAACAGTACAATGCCGCTTTACAGCTGGTGCGTTCGCATTTGAGTGCGCCACAGTTGCCGCTCCTGAAGCTTGTTGTCGCAATGCACAGCTTGACACCGCGCATACAGACGCACTTTCAACTGGCCGACGAGCTGCGTGTTGCGGGTGCCTGTGTGGGCGCCATTTACGCCCAGGTCGGCGCAGAGCTTGCTTGCAGCTACGCGGAGCTGGAACAAAAGTTGAAGCTGCCACATGCGGCGAGCAGCTTGGATGCTGATGTTAGCAGCTACAGCTTCGATCATGTCTACCCCGGCAGCGAGAATAATACGCGTACTGTGGTGCTCTATGCGGATTTGGGCAGTGCCGCCTTTCGGCCGTATCACAAGCTGCTGGAAAATGCTGCGAATTCGGGCAAGGTGCGTTACCTGCTGCGTCATCAGTTGGCCGAGCGAAGTGGACGGCCCGTACGTTTGTCCGGCTACGGCGTGGAATTACATTTAAAGTCCACGGAGTACAAGAGCCAGGATGATGCGCCCAAACCAGAGGCTGGCAACGGCAGCAACGGCTCAGTAGAAGAGTCAACAAATGAAACAGATGTGCAGGGCTTTGACTTTAAACTGCTTAAAGCCAAGCATCCGACGCTGAAGCGTGCGCTGGATCAACTGCGCCAGCGTCTGTTGCAGGGCAACGATGAGATTGCACAGTTGAAGGCGTGGGAATTCCAGGATTTGGGCCTACAGGCGGCTGCAGCCATTGCCGAGATTCAGGGCGATGAGGCGCTTCAGATTCTCCAGTATACTGCGCATAATTTCCCTATGCTGGCGCGCACACTGCTCGCCCACAAGGTGTCCGAGGATCTGCGTTCTGAGATTAAGCACAATACCGAATTGCTGGGACGCAGCTTGAATGTGGCGCCGCCAGATGGCGCTCTGTTCATAAACGGATTATTCTTTGATGCCGACACTATGGACCTGTACACGCTGGTGGAGACACTGCGCTCCGAGATACGCGTCCTGGAGAGTCTGCACGGCAACAATGTGCACGGCAACTTGGCTAGCGCACTGCTAGCTCTAGATCTCAATAGCGCCAATAAGCGTGAGTTTGCCATTGATATCAGAGATACGGCGGTGCAGTGGATCAATGACATTGAACAGGATGCCCAGTACAGACGCTGGCCGGCTTCAGTGATGGATTTGCTGCGTCCCACGTTCCCCGGCATGTTGCGCAACATACGCAAAAATGTGTTCAACCTGGTGCTGGTTGTGGATCCACTTCAGCCGGAAGCGCGCAGCGTAATCAAGCTGGCCGAATCCTTTGTTATACACCAGGCGCCCATACGCCTGGGCTTGATCTTTGATGCCAGAGCTGTTGAAGATGCAACTGCTGCAGATTATGTGGCCATTGCGTGCGCCTTCAACTATGTGAGCCAACAGAAAGACGCACGGGCTGCCCTCAGTTTTCTCACGGACATTTATGCGACGGTGGGCGAAACAGCGGCCGTCACCAAGCAGCACATTATCAAACAGTTGACAAAGGAGTTCAGCTCGCTGA
The DNA here is from genome assembly GCA_004143765.1 of Drosophila melanica. Lineage (NCBI taxonomy): Eukaryota > Metazoa > Arthropoda > Insecta > Diptera > Drosophilidae > Drosophila > Drosophila melanica. The sequence continues at coordinate 31,725 of SCDT01000372.1, forward strand.
CCAGCAGCAAGGCCAAGGAGCTGCTGGGCGAGGACTCCGATTACGACTACGGGCGGCAATTGGCAGCAGAGTTTGTGCAGCGCTTGGGCTTTGGTGAAGTGCGTCAGCCGCAGGCGCTGCTTAATGGCGCGCCAATGCCAAGCAACATTGTCAGCGCCGATAGCGATTTTGAGGAGGCAATTTTTACGGAAATTATCAGCCAGACAACGGTGCTGCAAAAGGCCGTTTACCGCGGGGAGCTGACCGACAGCGACGAGATGATTAATTATTTGATGAATCAGCCCCATGTGATGCCGCGTCTCAATCAGCGCATACTCAACCAGGAGAATGCCAAGTACTTGGACATCAACGGTGTGCCCGCCAAGCAGCTGGGCAATGCGGCAGCGCTAAATAAGCTATCCAATCGTGACATGACCGCCACACTGATGGCAAATCTAAAGTACTTTGGCGGCAAACAGAGCACCGAGCGCATTGGCACCGCCTCGCTACAGTTCCTAACACTCTGGGTATTTGCCGACCTGGAAACGACCGAGGGACGCGATCTGCTCACACACGCGCTGGAATATGTTCGCGGCAGCCAGAGCGTACGTTTGGCATTTATACCTAATACGGAAGGTATCGCTGATAAGCGCAGTCTCAATCGCTTAGCGTGGGCGGCAATGCATGCTCTGGAGCCCGTTAAGGCCACGGATCAGGTGCTCAAGTGGCTGCGACAGAAGAATCAGCGCATAGAGGATATACCCAAGCAGCTGGAGGAAATCCTGGGCAGCACCGAACTCCATCTGAAAATGTTGCGCGTCTACTCGCAGCGTGTGCTCGGTTTGTCCAAATCACAGCGCCTGGTCATTGGCAATGGACGCCTCTATGGCCCGCTCGGCTCCAGTGAGAGCTTCGACAGCGCCGACTTTGCGCTATTGGCGCGCTTCAGTGATCTGCAGTATGGCGACAAGGTGCGCGAAGTGTTCAAGGAATCGGCCAGCGAGGTAAAGAGCAATTTCAACAGCGACACGCTGCTCAAGCTCTACGCAAGTCTGCTGCCCAGACAGACCAAGACGCGCTTCAAGCTGCCAGGCGATCTGAAAACCGCCCATTCTGTCGTCCAGCTGCCAGCGAGGGAGCAAAAGCTACCGCATTTCGATATTGTCGCTGTGCTGGATCCCGCCTCGAGGGCGGCACAGAAACTAACGCCAATTCTGATCCTGCTACGGCAAACGCTCAACTGCCAGCTACAGCTGTATCTAACGCCCGTCGCCCAGCACAGCGATATGCCCGTCAAGAATTTCTATCGCTATGTGGTCGAATCGGAGGTGCAATTCGAGGCGAACGGTGCACGTGGCGAGGGTCCGCTGGCCAAGTTCAGTGGAGTGCCCGCCAATCCGTTGCTCACGCAACAGCTGCAGGTGCCCGAGAACTGGCTGGTAGAGGTGGTGCGCGCCGTATACGATCTGGACAACATTAAGCTACGCGACATTGGCGGGCCAGTGCACAGTGAATTTGGACTGGAGTACCTGCTGCTGGAGGGCCACTGCTTTGATGCGGCCAGTGGTGCACCGCCGCGAGGCTTGCAACTGGTGCTGGGCACCAAGACGCAGCCGACGCTGGTGGATACCATTGTAATGGCCAATTTGGGCTATTTCCAGTTGAAGGCGAATCCTGGCGCCTGGACGTTGCGCCTGCGTGACGGCAAATCCACAGATATTTATGCCATCAGCCATGTGGAGGGACCAAACACATTGCATCAGCAACAAACGGGCGCGGTGCAGGTGCTGATTACCTCGCTGCGCTCGCACGTCATCAAGCTGCGGGTATCCAAACGGCCGGGCATGCAGCAGGCGGAGCTGCTCTCGGATGATTCGGCGCCAGCGCAGTCGGGCATTTGGAATAGCATTGCGAACAGTTTTGGGGGCAATAGCGGCACTCCAGCAGCGGATGAAGATGCGGAAACCATTAACATTTTCTCGGTGGCCTCGGGACACTTGTATGAGCGTCTGTTGCGCATCATGATGGTATCGCTGCTGAAGCACACCAAGTCGCCGGTGAAATTCTGGTTCCTCAAGAACTATTTGTCGCCGCAGTTTACCGACTTCCTGCCGCACATGGCCAAGGAGTATAATTTCCAATACGAACTGGTGCAATACAAATGGCCGCGCTGGCTGCACCAGCAGACGGAGAAGCAGCGCACCATTTGGGGCTATAAGATACTCTTTCTGGATGTGCTCTTTCCGCTCAATGTGCGCAAGATTATCTTTGTGGACGCGGATGCGATTGTGCGAACCGATATTAAGGAGCTGTACGATTTAGATTTGGGCGGTGCACCCTATGCGTACACGCCCTTCTGTGATTCGCGCAAGGAGATGGAGGGCTTCCGATTCTGGAAGCAGGGCTATTGGCGCAGCCATCTGATGGGCAGGCGCTATCACATTTCGGCCTTGTATGTGGTGGACTTGAAGCGTTTCCGCAAAATAGCGGCCGGCGATCGGTTACGTGGCCAGTATCAGGCTCTGAGTCAGGATCCAAACAGTTTGTCCAATCTGGATCAGGATTTGCCCAACAATATGATACATCAGGTGGCGATTAAATCGCTGCCCGACGAGTGGCTGTGGTGTCAGACGTGGTGCAGCGACAGCTCCTTCAAGAGCGCCAAGGTCATCGATCTGTGCAACAATCCGCAGACCAAGGAGGCCAAACTAACGGCAGCCCAGCGCATTGTGCCCGAATGGAAGGACTACGATGCAGAGCTGAAGGCGCTGCTGGCGCGCATCGAGGATCATGAGAATCACAACATCATTAGTGGCAACAGGGATAACGCCGATGACGATGTCGAGGATGAGAATGTGGTCGTCTTAACAGAGCCGCCGCCACCCGACCATGTCCATGGCGAGCTGTGATCGATATCAACAGCTTCTTTAGTTAATTTAAGCGTAATGTTCTTTATACATGATAAACACTGAATTAGCTAAGCTCAATGCCAATTTAGCAGTGCAGCCGCAACCAACCATTTATAATTTAGACATTTTAATTAGCTATTAAATAAAACGAAAAAACGCTCCAAGTCTGAATTGATTTTGCATTCCAAGAGCCTCTCGCCATGATTAAAACTCTGCTGAAAATAAACAAAATAAATTAACTGATTGATTTCACTTCCTCTTTTTTTTTTTTTAAAATACACTTGAATACAAATCATTTGTATTATTTTGTTACTTTATTTTATAGTTATTATTTTGAATTCATTGCATAAATTCGCGTACTTTTTGTGTTTCTTTGTTTCCTACGTAGAGAAAATATTTATATTATCATAAGTTTTGGTTTATGTTTAGAGCATATATTTATAGAGATTTTTATTTTAAATTTTGTGTCCAACTTGGGCTTCTATTATTCGTAAGGCAGACAGTGCAGTCCAAATAGTTTTGTTCATGCTGTTTATTTTCAGAAATTGCGCTGAATTTTATTTTAAATAGGGAAATTTTTTTTTTTAAATTTCTGAGTGTTTTTCTCTTCTTTGTTGAAGCGTGTAAGTTAGAGGTTACCTAATGTATTATTTTTAAATTTCTTTAATAATTTAGCATAGTATATAATTTTTAAAAATCCATTTTTTTCATTATTTAAACTAACGCTGAGTGTAGTATACGAGTGTTAGGTAATTAAAGCTTTGGTTTTTTAAAAGTTTTCTCAATATGTTAATTATGTATATGTTTTCGTTCAGACTACGCAATTGTTGCTAGGTTCATTATTTTTATAGTATTTTTGCATATAACAAAATAACAAATAGTTAACATATTTATGTTTATGTTAATGTGTTAATTTTTTTTTTATTTATTTTTGATAAGAGCTTCTATCCTCGATTAAATTATATAAAAAAAATGCTGCTGCCAAAATTGATTGGTTTCTCAGTTAAGAATCTGTATCTTTAGGTTTATATTGTATCTTGCGCTGCTTACGTGCTAAGAATTGACGGAACTATAAAAATATTAGACCGATGTTCGTAAGTCTACATCAATATTATAATATTGTTTTTGTTAGCTATTAATTATTTGCTTGCATTGGCATTCAAAATATTGTATTTTATGGTCGTCCATATTATATTCAATTAAGACATTAAGTTATTGTGGCTATTTATTTTGAATGCCATTCAATTTGTTCGTTGTTCTTGGTTTTCAACGGTTTATTGCTTTAATCCAAATGTTTATACATATCCTCCAGTTGCGGCTTGAAATAGCTTTTCAATTGCGGCCTCTTGGCCTTGAATGTGGGCGTTAGTAGTCCATTTTGTACCGAAAACGGATCGGGATGCATATAGATATCCTTGACCTACATAGAGATACAAATACACATTTTAATGTTTTTTGTTTCTATTTATAATTCAAGCTTTGCTTATGCTGCGCACCTGTTCGAACGATTTTAGTCCACTCTGCTTGCCCCAATTGAGCATATCGTTCATGATCAGGTCCTTGACATTCTTATTATTGCACAGGACGGACAGTGTGCCGCGAACATTGTTCTCCGTGGCCCACTGTTTCAGTACATCGACATCAGGTACAACAACAGCGATAATACAGCTCTGAAAGCAATTCAAAAAATTTCATTTTAAACAAATTCGATTTTATTAGCTACCATTTTTATACCCTGAACCCATTGAAAATGGGTAAATAGGGTATAATGGTTTTGTTGAAATGTATGTAACAGGCAGAAGCAAGCATCTTCCACTCCATAAAGTATATATATTCTTGATCAGGACGACGAGCTGAGTTGACAGCCATGTCCGTATGTCTGTCCGTTTGTCCGACCGTCCGTCTGTCCGTTTGTCCGACCTTCCGTCTGTCCGTCTGTATGAGCGCAGCGATCTCGGAAACTAAAACAGCTTGAAAGCTGATCTTGGTCTCATTCAGTTCGTACATATCAGAACGCAGAACAAGCTTTTAATTTTTTTCCGTTTCAATAATATCGATAGAAATCAATAAGAACCTCCTAGAGACTTTAATAGCTAAGAAGTTAGTACGTTATTTGCGTTTTGACTAGACACAGATTTTGATACCTGCGGATTTTGGATACCTCCTCCTAATCGTCCCCAGTATCGACAAAATCATAAAAACCGCAAATCAAATATTACTGAACTGAAAATTGGTGTCTATATACATTTCAATGCTCTTTCATAACAATCATACATTTATTTTAGCAGGAAATAAAAATGTTGTTTCTATAGTGGGGTTTACATACATATAATTAACACCCATTTGCCCAATTTCACCAAATTTTTATAAGATAAGTGAATTACTCTAAAAGGCTATTTCATTTTTGATTATTGAAAAATAAGCGAAATATTCCTAAATTTCTAAATAGTTAATTGTTGTTGCTTTGATTTATTAAATTTTTTTTCTGCTGCAGGCATTTGAAGCCATTTTTTGCCACCAAGTCCAAAGTTCCCTATATAAATCATAATCTTTATTTTCTCATAGGATGAAAGATCTTTCTTTCTTTCTTTTTGCATCCCGTTTTTCGTCTTACCTTTAGGCTTTCGCCGTACACATAGACTTGATTGACATATTGGCTCAGCGTATAGATATTCTCAATCTTCTCCGGCACTATATATTCGCCCTGACTGAGTTTGAAGATGTGCTTGCGGCGATCGATGATCCGCAGAGTCCCATTGGGCAGCCACATGCCCACATCGCCTGTGTGATGCCAGCCCTCGGCATCGATGGCCTCGGCCGTTTTCTCTGGATCCTTATAGTAACTGCAGGTAGAATCAATAATTAGTTGGGGGTAACACCCAGCTTGGACTTGGACTTACCCGTGAAACACATTGGAGCCGCGCACGCAAACTTCGCCGGTGTTCTGATTGGCAAAGTATTCCATTTCGGGCACATCGACGAGCTTGACGGCATTGCAGGAGACGGGCGGACCCACATGGTTGGGCACATGATCGCCCTGCACGGTGAGCGTGATGGCACCGGTGCATTCCGTCTGGCCGTAACCCTCCAGTACCAGGCAGCCGAGGGCGCAGCGCATAAAGGTCAGCACATTGCCGGCGAGCGGCGCGGAACCGACGACCATGAGCCGCAGATTGCCGCCAAAGGCCTGGTGGACCTTCTTGAACACGAGCTTGTCCCAGCAGCCGTTGCGCCGCAGCACTCCCCGGGCGATCTCCTTCTCCTTGGCCTTGAGCGCCATGTTGAACAGTCCCCGCTTCAGACCCGAGCCGGATATATCATTCTGGATTTTGTCGTAGACACGATTCAGTAGACGCGGCACAGCCGGCATCACTGTCGGCTTGAGCATCTTTAGGTCATTGGTCAGCTCCTTGATGTCGCCGGAATAGAAGCCCACACATCCGCCCACATAGTACATGCCGTTCTCACAGCAGCGCTCGAACATGTGCGCCAGCGGCAGAAAGGAGATCATCACGTCTCCGGCACGGATGCGATGATCGCCCATTTGTAGTATCACCGCACAGACGCCGGCGACCACATTGCCATGCGTGAGCATTACGCCCTTGGGATTGCCAGTGGTGCCGGATGTATAGCAAACGGTGCACAGATCCTCCGATGATGGCGGCACCTCCGGATGATTGCCCTTGGCGCCCAGTTTCTCCACATCGATGAACGAGAATATCTGAACGCCCCGACTGCGCGCCCGCTCCAGTGTCGTCTGGCGTATCGGCTTAATGGAGACGATGATCTTCAGGCTGCGCGGTGATTTCTCCAGCAGCATCGACGCCTTGGCATCGTCCTCAACGACAATCAGAGACATATCCGTCTGGCGTATGATAAAAGCACAAGCATCTGGACCGAGCGTATCGTACAGCGGCACCACAACCAGCGAGAACGAATAGCACGCCTGCTCGTACAGAATCCATTCGGGCCGGTTCTGCGAGTAGATCCCAATCAGCTGTTTGGGCCGTGCGCCCAGTGCCAGCATTCCGGAGCCAAAGTTCTTGGCGCGCAACAGCGCCTCATCGTAGTTAATCCACTAGAAGAATGCGCACAGTGAACAATTGGCGATTGGCTCGTTCAATGCGATGTCCACCTACCTGATAAGGAGACGTGAGGGTCTCCCGCCAGCCCAGGCAGGGTCCATTGTTAGAGGCGTAGGCACCCTCGCGGAACGTTTGGTACAACGTTCGCACATTCTCTGTGATGTAGGATATAAATTTACCGTTCTTCGACTCCTTGTAGAACTTGGAGACGTGTATTTGTTCTGGACCCTGGAAAAGGTCGAAAATACAAACAAAAAAAACAAACACAAATCGTGTGCATGCAAAATGAGTGAACGAGTTGTAGAGAATATCGGTAATGAGAGCGTTCAGAAAATAGATAATGGTATAATGTTGACAGCGCTCAAATAAAGTATGTTTCCAGCCTAATACTTATCTATTGTGATATATGATTTGGGATTTTTCAGGAACCTTTACATTAACTTTACTTTATGGTTTTCAAAACGAACCGAATTCACTGAACCTAGCCTTGAATCACACCATTTTTTTTGAATAATAGCAATTTCTTTAAAAAAAGCATAAACAAAATAAAATAACATGAACAAAAACTTCATTATTGTGACATATGATTTGGGATTTTCCACGATCCTCAACTTTTACTTTACTTTGTTGTTTTCAAAACTGACCTGAAGGATTCAACCAAAATCAGAGCCAAGCAGTTTTTTCGCTTGATAAACCGATATATTTTAATATAAATTTGGATTTGCTGCCGTGTTTTAATTTTCCCAGTTTTACCTTAATTTTTTATTAAACTACAATTTTGATCTTAAGTTAATATTTTATCCAAAAATTACATTTACTAGTTTGTCAAACTCTATGCAAAAGATAATCGTTAATCGTTAATTATTATTATTTTTTTTTATTTTAAACAAACTTGAAAACACAATTGATGAACATAAATCAATGATCATTCAGATAGCTATATAAAATTAAAATTGGCATGATCTATGGTTTATTTTGGGCAAAAACATAAACCCATCACTCAGCGATTTTAATGATTGCGATAGATCGATCCGTCGGAGATATAGTGGGTGCAAAGTGCGATCGATTCTAGCGTTATGGCAATAGCGCACTTCCTTTATGGCAAACAGCTGCGAGAAAAATTGGTCTGTGGCAAATGTGTTGATGCATGGAAACGAATATCAAAATAGACCAAAGTGCCTGATGGGTTTCGTGGATGGAGCAGTTGGGTATACGGGCGGAAGAGGGCGGAGGGGGGGGGGGGGGGGGGATTCTGATTGCTCACTGTTTGTTTTTAATGTGCGATTGCAAATGGATTTTAATTTTTTGGTTTTTTGTTTTTTTTTTTCAAAAATCTATTTGGTAATTAAAACAAAAAACGAATGTGATGTTTTTTGATTCGAATATCGGTTTGTTTAGATTCGAAATGATAACTGTGACGCACGATACTGTTATGGGCGAGAGAAACAATAAGGCTGCCTACCCCTAGGGGCACACCACGCCTACCCTGTGCTGTGTGTCTAGTAGTGGATCGTATTTAAGCTGCCAGAAAAACACAAATGTCAAAAGAAAAACAAAAATTAAATAAAAAAAATAAATTAAAAATTAAAAGAAAAAATAAAAAATAGAAGCAAATATAATTTCCGATTAGTTTGGCACGCAACTTCAATAAAGCAGGGTTAGGACTCGGTTTTCAGGGATACGGAAGTGGTACGGATTTCTTAACTCCACAGTGTTTACCTTAAGCACATCGCTCTGATTGTTCAGTTCGATGGGCACGCGCACATTCGTGATTTGACCGCAACAAGACATTATTTTTGTTGTTGTTGTTGTTCTGACGATTTCACACAATAATTCACAGGTTTATTGAGATTTTTGATTTTTATGGGCGTTTTTTTTTTAGTGAATAGAAAGCAGGCCAGTCGTTGTCGCGTTTAATATGCACATTTTCCAAAAGAGCTGCAAGCCGAATCAATTTTCACAAATCGTTTCCGAATAATTGGAATAATATATACTATGCTATATATACTATATAAGTATTTGTTATTGATTTATATTTGAATTTCAGCTTGCACAGGTACGCATTGTATTGTTTTGGTCTAAAAATACAAAAACCCATTGAGTTCTAGTTTATTATTAAATTTCTATTTTTTTTTTTTGGGCTGCAACCTTTTTTGGCCAGTGAAGCTGATCAAAGGGAAATTATAGGCGCCTCCCGTCAATTTTCATTTGGCAAGGGTAGCCAATTCGATTCTGCTTATAATTATTCAATACTGTCAGCCGCAGCCTTAGCACAACCCCAACCACCCCACCACCCCCAGATTTAGCCGATATATCGACAAGGCACTCGACTTTGGCTGGCCTGCCCCAAATGTTTAAAAATAGTCGCGCTCTTCTGTTGTTATCTACAATCGAGTGGACGCAAAAAATACAAAAAAAAAGTAAAATAAATAAAACAACAATTTAATAGACAGTCAAATATTTTGCACAACTCAAACAGAAACACAAAAAAATGTATATGTACATATATAAATATATATACATACATATATTCGATCTTATGCGAATACAGCTGAGAAATTGTTTGTGCGCCTGAGTCATGGGAAAACGGAATACGCCTCGTTAAATTGCCTTTCAGGCAATGGAAGATTGAATTATATCAATGGGAAATTCATGTTTGAGTTATGATAATTGTGGATGCCGTAAAAATGCTATAAACTATGCCCAGTACGGGCATGATCAGAATTTATCTCAAGTGCATAAATTAAAATTGTTTTTGATTTTCTGAAAGGCTTAGCACATTTTTTCGAATTCGATGTTAGACTCGACAGATGTTTAAATTAAAAAAAAAAATGTATATATATTTTTGAAATTTTAAAAATATTCTACTTTATCTTTCGATATATCTATAATCTCAGTTAATTAGTTAATAAGTCCAATATAGGTGGATTAAAGCCTTGTTTATTTCTTTATCCGAATAAGAAAAAATATTATATTCAAAAATGTTTAAGCCACTTTAAAAAATATATATATATATGTTTGCTAAAATTCTACTTTTTTGTTTTTAAATTTTAACATTTGACAGCTATTTGATTGACTAAGTTTGGGGTTCTATTAGAAACAAGCCAGCTGCAGATTCTTAACAGAAATAAATGCCAAAAGTTTCGTACAAAGTATCTGTAATTCCAAAATTCTTGATGTAAATAATATAGCAATTGAAAGCACTTGAGTATGCCAGACAAATAACAGCTGCTGGGTTCATGTATAAATAATGAGGCATTTATAATTGATTTTGGCCATATTCTACGTGTATCTAGGCCTCAAAACAAAGCGCCAATTAAACGCACATGGCGATATTCCGGTATTTTGGGCGCTCTAGACGCGCCCCCAAAAGCCTTGTAGAGTAAACACTTAGTGGTAAACGGATTAGGCATCCAAAAAGCGTTCGATTTGTGATGATCTCAAATATATATATATATATATGATAATATCATTTAATTCAACCATATATTAAAACCGAAATAACGCTGATTATTTTTTTGTATTTTTAAATTCTTGTTGCTGTTTTTTTTTTTTGTTTTTTCGTGTTTTACGTAATGATTAAATGACCGTATTTTTGTCAATTTGTTGCAAATTGTCAAAAGACTCGTGTGATTTTCCTGTGTTTTTTAATGTTTAGTATACACGAGCTATTATTTATATAT
>SCDT01000372.1:52384-79034 GCA_004143765.1 Drosophila melanica
GGCGTTGGGTTGATCTTAAAGGTAAGATCAATTGTTGCGCATTCTTCCGTTTAATCAGCCACTGTTGGCTCCACTTTCAGGGCCGCCTCAAACGCAACCAGAGTCGCAGGTATAGGAGAACCAGCGATGTTCTCATAGTGGGCGTCTTTTTAATCACTGTGATCAATGTGCTTCTAGCTGCATTTACCACAACCGATCGGCAAAAAAACTAAATTCAATTGAAATGAAGAAGAAGAACAAATGGCTTCAGTTGCCATTAGTAGGTATTCGAATTCTTGTTTATAATAAAATAAAAAATATATAAATAAATAAAAAAAACAAAAACAAAAAAAAAAACAAAGTTAAATGTTGACAATGCTGAGTTATTTAAAAATGGATAGCATACGCTCAGGATGAAACACAAAGATAATGCCCATGGCTGGCTCTGTTTCTTATCGGTAACAAGAACACAAACGGAACAACCGCAACTTTTGATGCATGTAAACAAACAATGGCACCAAATAGCTTTGAAATGGCGAACGTGCATTTTAATTGCTCGTTATTAATTGAGGCATCAACATGGCGCTAATCGAGCAGGAGGTACATAGGTCTCAAAGCACCGCTGCCGTGAGCAATCGGGAGCTAGTGCCGTTAAGAAAGCTAGTATCCGAAACAGGCTCGGCTAATACCGCAAATCGCGCAAGCGTTATCCAAACCTACACGGCCAGCAAAACTATTGCAACGGGTAAGTTGAAGAGTACAAAAAAATTGCACAGTATTAGTTTGGTTTATAGGTAAAACTTTATCAATCAGCTCGCTGACTCAAGGTCAATGCTGTCATTATCTATAGGCTTTATTATACAGTTTATTGATGCCACTGATATTTTCCTAAAATATATGTATTATGCCTGCAATACAACGTTTTTCTATGCAAATAGCTTTTAGCCGAGAGAATAGTATGCATAGAAAGCGATAGATACATACTTCAATTATATGTATTTTAGTCCAAACTTTTCTGCATTAGCTCCTATTTTGTTTATTATTCTAAAAGCTGTTGAGAATGCACGCAGAAATTATTCGTGGAAAGGTTGTCTGTAGTCTTGCTTATTTATGTTAATTGTCTAGCATGGCAATTTAGACCCCTCTATTCGATTCTCATGAATTCGTTTTGTTATAGGTAAGTGGCTCACAATTATTTGCTAACTCTCTTTTTCAATCTCTCTGCCTACGCATCTTAGCTCTTTCATTCTCTCTCTCTCTCTCTCATAGCAATAACAAATTAAATAATGATACTTTTAATACCACTTAAGAAGTTCACAATACTTACTATATACATAATGCATTTGTAGGCCTTATGGACATCGCCCTGCTCTCGGCAAATGCAAATCAGCTGCGCTTTTTGCTCACCTACAACCACGATGCTTCTACGTTCTACTGCAGTCTGGTCCTGGTCATACTCTCACTGGTGCTGCAGGTACTTGTGGGCATTGGAATCATCTTTAAGGTATGCGCGTAGACAATATTTTTGACTACTAAGCCATCGGTGCGGCTCCATTCACAGGGCCGCATGAACTGCACTTATGACGAAGCGCTCAGACAGACTATTCTAGTTGGCCTCTTTCTTATCACTGTGATTAATGTGCTATTGGCTGCATTTACCACAACCGATGGAAAGCCCCAAAAGTAGTAGTGGTAGTAGTTTTTAGTTTTTAAAAATTTAATTGTATTAAATACAGTATAACAAAAGAAATGCGTTGGCAACGATCGTTACGAACATTTACCAGCTCAGTTAAATGCACTTGACGTATCTGACGTACGATATCTCAGCTTTATGTGTTGGCTCAGGGATTGCGTTGAGCTTAACCCGAGAACTCCTTCTTGATGCACTTGGCAATGGTGCTCAGCTGCATGTTGCTGGTTCCTTCGTAGATGGCACCAATCTTGGCATCACGGTAGTATTTCTCCTGCGGGAAGTCGCGAGTGAAGCCAACGCCGCCCATCCAATCAATGCACTTGGTGGCAGCGCGCTGTGCCACCTCCGAGGCGTAGAGCTTGGCCATGGCCGCCTCCTTGAGGAAGGGTACGCCAGCCTCCTGGAGGCGGGCCGCATTGTAGGTGAGCAGGCGAGCCGCCTCAATTTCTGTGGCAATTGTGGCGATCTGGTGCTGCATCGACTGGAAGTTATAGATGGCATCACCGAACTGTTTGCGCTCCAATAGGTACGGAATGGTGGCATCGAAGGTACCCTGGGCCAGGCCCACCATCTGGGCGCCAATGCCGATGCGGCCCTCGTTCAGGAAGCCAGCAGCATACTTGTAGCCATGACCGAAGGTGCCCAGAATATTCTCCTCGGGCACGCGGACATTATCGAAGGTGATCATGCAGGTGCCAGAAGCGCGAATGCCCAGCTTATCCTCGGGCTTGTTCACAATCAGACCAGGTGTTTCGCGATCCACAATGAAGGTGGTAATGCCACGATAGCCCTTTAAGAATAATCACATTAAATTTAGTCAATATTTATATTGATTTAGTTGTTAGGAAATATTATATGTATTCAAATTTAAATACAAAATTTACTTACATCCTCGGGCTTGGCATTGGCAAAGACCAGGAATACACCAGCGACGTCTGAGTTGGATATCCACATCTTGGTGCCATTGATCACATAGTGAGAGCCATCCTTTTTGGCCACAGTCTTCAGGGAGAAGGCATCGGAGCCTGCGCCCGGCTCCGTCAGCGCAAAGCTGCCGGCATATTCCTGTGCCAGTTTGGGCAAATATTTCGCCTTCTGCTCCGCATTGCCAAACTTGATCATCAGCGAGTTGACCAATGTGTTGTGAATGTCAACGAAAGCTGCGACCGCTGGGTCAATCTTGGACAGCTCCTCGACGACGATGATGTTGGTCATGAAATTGCACCCGCTGCCACCCAGTTCCGTATCAATTTCAATGCCCATCAGGCCATTGTCGAACACGGCCTTAACCACGGATGGATCAAACTTGTGCTCAAGGTCCATTTTCTTTACCAATGGCAGGATCTGATCCTGGGCCAATTTAGCCACTAAAATAAGATAAGAGATAACGCATTGAATTTAAAACCAGTCTATAAACTAACGGTAATACGAAGTGAAATCGTAAAATTTATAGAGAGCTTATCAATTTTATTATTCCACTAAGTTGCTTTATGAAAGAAAAGATAAAGAAAATATATGATAACGTTCTACCAAAAGCTTTGCGAACTTTGTCTTAGAACAGCATGATCAATTAGACAAGCTTTCGAGAAGCTTTTCACATTGTTTTGATAAGTTGTCAAAGCGTTCGAGAAGCTTTCCTAAAAGCTTTAAAAGTTATTATTATAAACTGGTTCCCATAGCGCGGCTATTTGAGTATCCGCTGTGTGCGCGCGTGTGTGTGTGTGTGTTTTATGGTTGTATGCGTGTCTACGCGTGTGTCCGCTTTATCAATTGTGCTGCATATTCTCTGCTCGCGTGTCGCTCTCCCGTTCTGCCGCGCTCTCCCTCGCTCTGCCTACACCACATTTTTTTATTATTTTTTATTGATATCTTTTTCAGCATTTTTCTCTGCCGAGTTGTTTTGTTCGGAAAGGCAACAACATATGACGCGGGCGCCAGCAACACGCCCACTTTGTTAACTAATGCTAATTTTTTGCTATCGTTGGAAAACTTGAATAATTGATTGTGTTTAAAAATAATTTATATGCAAATGCAGATACGTGAAAAATGCGCACGCCAGCTGGAGTCCTGCCAATGTCCTTGAGGATCTTAATTAGTGTTAATTGTATCAGTTCGATTATATGGCATACTCAAATTAAATTATACAATTTATATATAATTAAGCACACGCTCTGAACACAACTGTACCCATAAAACGTTATATTAGTTTCTAAGTGGTTTTGCTACTCTTTCATATTTTTTTTATCTATTCAGCTTTTCAGTTCATTTCCATTTGCCCCCTTGTTTTTCAGAGCCTACTAAAACTGGTTTATAGAAAAAACTTGAACACATTGCTTGCAATGGATGTTACGCAACATTATTTGATAAGTATATTAGCATCAGATCAAGCTCGTGAAACACCGCACCTTCTACGCCCTTACTTACGACAATTGCATTCATTACTTGCATAAAAAGAATACACGAAAAAAAATGTCAACTCTCCAACTAAGAATTAATGGTTTATTAGGGGAGAGATTGATACCTCCACCCCTTCCACTGATTCAACTCTCTAGGCGAGTTACGCGACCAAGTGCCGTGCACATCCATCCCGGCGCGCCCACTAGAACAGTGGAACGCATTTGAGCGGCGGCGCAGCACAGTCGCATATTTGCTCTATCACAAGTGTAACGCTGTGGAGTTCATTATTGAAGTTACAACTGAACAGCTGACTGACTTGTGAATATAACACCGAAATAACGAAAGGTAAATGGAAGGAAGAAGAAAACAACAACTTACTTGGGGTTGATAGTAATTTAAGAGAGACTGAGAGAGATCCTGAACAGCAAATACCCACGAAGCTACTTACACATATATAACATTATAAAATAACCTTTAATGCTCTTTTTTTCCTTCTCACCACACACTCACAACTCTCGAACTCGCGACAACTTCTTCAAATTCGAGCTTTTGGGCAGCTCTTTAGCGCGCAGCGCCAGCGTCGTCCAGCCAGCTACGCCGTCAAACGCAAAGACTGTTAAGGCGGCTGCGGCGGCTATGTAAGCTATTTTTAGCACACGTTTGCGACACACCCCTCTCTGTGCTGTTATGTTTATTGTTTTTAGCCGCGTCGCAATTGTAGAAATAAGGAAAAAACAACTTTAAAGCAAAAAGTGTTTGTTGTCTTAAGTTTCTTTTTTAAATCTATTTACATATGCGTTATATAAAAAATTAATAAAACAATCATGAAGTTGCCACGTTGCTAGATGAAAAAATTATATATATTTATATATATATGTTTACACACATACATATAAACTGCATAATCTTGTGCAATTTTTTAAATTTTTCATGAGGTAATTTAAAATAAACTGAATCAGCCAAAAACATCACATATGTAAAAGGACACAAATATCCTTGAAACTCATCGTACGTTGGACGATCAACTATTATATAATTAACACAGCTGTATTAACTAAATTGATTCATTTACATAAACATTCCAAAAATTAATATATGTATTTATACATATATACATATGCGTACTTATGTACTATATACATACATAAATAGCTATGTACATAATAATACACCACAATAATGAAAATGACTGCGGAAAATACATAATTCATTCAATTTTCCCCTATCACAGCTTCTAGGCTTATCTTAAGGCCAGCCCATCCCTCCTCCTCCCCTCCTCACATGGACAAACACAGCATGTACAGTTTTTATCAGCATACACGAGTACGAAAAAAAAAATGAAAAAAAAAAACAATGCAATATTTGCGGTGGCCAAAAAGGGCAATCGTTAATAAATATTTATGAAAATAAATATGTATAAAACAACAACAACAAAACAACATGCGATGTTTAAATTACGTAACAAAAACCGAGACCTACAATAAAAAAAAGTTTTATATGCACCGAAAATTAGAAGCACGCTTAAGATAGGCATGTAAGGGGTATATATAAATACATACGTATATACATATCAATGTATCTACATGTATATACATATACATCGATCTAGTGAAAGGACTTACCTGTCTCCTTCATCATTTTCTCATCGTCGGTGAGGTATGTCAGTGGAGGGGGCAGTCCAGTCGCCGAGGACATGGCGGCGTTTTGCTGACGTGCTGCATTAGCCAGCTATAAAAAAAAATAAATAAAAAATTCAAGTTCAAATTAGTTTATGAATTATGGAGGCGTGGCACTAGCTTACCATACGCAGGGGCAACTTCTTCAGGCTGTTCATCATCTTGTATATATGTATGTATGTATATGTATATGTGACTGCAAAAGAAGTAAATTTAATCAACCTGAGACACTACTGTTAGTTCTTCCCACGCACAACCGCTTCAGTTGACTTCTCACGCGCGACTATTTTTCAATTAGGCTCCAGTGGCAGATTTTGGTTACCGATCAGCAAGAAGAAAAATCAAGAATTTAAAAGCTCTCAGTGCACAAACTCAACACAGCAAGTGTGCTCAAAGCATTTAACCGTTACGGACTGGTATGGTGCTCCTGTTAAAAGCGTCATTAAAATTAAAACATTTTGGTTTACTATGAAGATCATCAATACTGAAAATAAATAAGCAACTCCAGTAATTAACCACTATTGAGCTAGAAGCTGGGTGATATTAATTTAGATCTTTACAATGATATTATAGTACTAAGTTTTCCAGCCATTGTTATTATTAAAAGAGTTTACAAATAAATTAATATATGTTAACATTCTTAAACTGGTGCGCAACTGTTGAGTAGCATGGCTCATCTTAGTGGCAGCGCTTGACTGGTATGGTGCTCCTGTTAAAGCGCCAGTAAACTTAAAACATTTTTGTTTACTATGAAGATCATCACTACTGAAAATAAATAAGCAACTCCAGTTATTAACCACTATTGAGCTAGAAGCTAGGTGATATTAATTTAGATTTTTACAATGATATTATAGTAACAACAGTTCCATGTATTGTGATTATTAAATGAGTTTACAAATAAATTAGTAATTGTTAACATTCTTAAACTGGTGCGCAACTGTTGAGTAGCAAGGCTCATCTTAGTGGCAGCGCTTGGTATCAGTGTTGCAAAACGTTCAGCTGCCATTTTGAGCACAAATTTTGACACTTCCGCCGGTCGCAGCTGTCAAGATTCTTTCTTTTCGTTGTTTTTACGACGGTAGTTTGGTGTAGGTTGTCGTCTTCAAAATAATTTAACATTTGTTCATCCATCATTGTTTATTTTGGCAAGTTGATAATGGAAATGTGTAGCGCACACTGTGCCATACACGATTTAAGTGAAATTGTGTGTTTTTTTTTAAGTTTGTCTTGTGGTTATCGACCCGCGAAAATAAACAAATGGAAATTATGAGCAAATTATGAAACCGCCGAATATTCTATATAAACACTGTCAATCTAATTGGAATTCATTGTCTCCACAGCCCACACAACCAATCAAAATGAAATTGAACCCGTTCGTGTCATCGTCGCGCAGGAAGAACCGCAAGCGCCACTTCCAGGCTCCCTCACACATCCGTCGTCGTCTTATGTCCGCACCTCTGTCCAAGGAGCTGCGTCAGAAGTACAATGTGCGCTCGATGCCCATTCGCCGTGACGATGAGGTTCAGGTGATCCGTGGCCACTACAAGGGCAACCAGGTGGGCAAGGTGGTGCAGGCGTACCGCAAGAAGTTCGTCGTCTACGTGGAGAAGATCCAGCGTGAGAACGCCAACGGCACCAATGTCTATGTTGGCATCCATCCCAGCAAAGTGCTGATTGTTAAGCTGAAGCTCGACAAGGATCGCAAGGCCATTTTGGAGCGTCGCAGCAAGGGACGTTTGGCTGCGCTGGGCAAGGACAAGGGCAAATACACCGAAGAGACGGCCGCTCAGCCCATGGAGACCGCGTAAAAGCCCCTTCTCCGACAAAAAAAAACAACAGCAGTAACATGTGCAGCAACAACAAAAAACAACAACAACATCTGATGCCAACGTTCACTGTTTACAGTTTTTACCGTAACGCTAAGTGAGAAAATGAAAAAACAAAATTGTGTGAAGTGAGAAAATGGCGCAATTCTTTTCCAATAAAGAAGAGTTAAATTTTCCCAAACATTTTTAGACTACAATTTTTTTTCTGTGTTCATTTTTTTGTGTTTGCGCATGGAACAATCTTCCAAAACGTGGTCCAATTCCAACCAAATTAGACTAGACTACCAACTATAAATAGTTCGTTTAAAAGCCTTCAGCTAAGACATATTGAAGTGTCAAAAGTTTTTCAATATCAAACAGAGTTTGTAAGTTAATTTAATTCAAATATGAACTCGATATTTGCAACATGTGATAGATGTGTCCAAAACTCTTACTAAATATGCTTGACCATTTCTAAAGTATTAAAGCTAAGTAAATTAGATGTTGACACAAAGTTTTTCTTACTTTTGATCAGAACTGGTTAGGCCAGAGGAACATATTTATTTATTATGTTAAGTCACATATACTTGGTCAGCATTAACTGTAAAGTTGATTTTGCCGTGTCAGACCAAAGAGTTTGGAATGTAGACTTCTACATATGCATGCGTAGCTCAAGTTTATGTAAAGTAATGGATAGCCTGCCATAGGTTCCTGAAATCTGTAAATATCGCCCTTTGTTTCGGTTTTTTTTGTGCAGATCTCGATGACTATAAGAGCTATATTTTGCTCAAAGCACGAATACTTCGCATCCCAATCCATGCAAAGTTGAAAAAAGAGTTTGGACTCTGGGAGCTTCGTAAAGATTGTAGAATAAACACAGAGGTATTTCAGGCTGGCAACATTTCTTATGGGGTGCTTCTTCAAGAAGAAGAAGCTCTGTTAAGAGGTATATGTGTATGTGTAATGGTCGGTGAATTTTAAGTCAGAGAACTTTTGCTATGGTTGTCATTGAAACTGGAATTTCTCAATAATTAAGTAAGAAACGTTGTATATATCACGGTTTCAACACAACTCTCAAATTTAGTTTCAAGGCCCTTGTTATTGATCGCATATAAACTGCCATCGAGTGTACCATAAAACTGAACGAAACTTACGGGTAAGTACCACATAACAATTACACTAGAGCGGTACTTTTTTTTTATAAAAAACTATCGATATATTTGAGGGCTGTCACTTATTTTGATCCAGTGTCAACAGCGGCCATTATTGTTATATTGTTTTTTTGCTGCGACAGCAGAAGATTTGTAGATCTTAACAATGGCGTCTTTTAACGATTATGTTACCTGTCCGTACAACAAAACGCATTTGTTGCTACGCGGAAGGCTAACAAAACATTTGGAACGTTGTAGCCGCAGTTCGGATAATTCAAAAAAATTGCTAATTTGTCCGTTTAACGAGAACCATCGCTACAATGCACAAGAGTTGACCGTAAGTTATATTTTTGTATTCTTGGGCATCGCTGATAATTGGGTGTGTTTATGCAGGCTCACATCAAAGAATGTGCGGAAGGCGCAAACCTAGAGAGGCTGAAAAATACAGGTAAACCAACAACGACGGCGGCTGAAACGCCTAGGCAAGCAGTTTTGCTCGAGTGTGAGGAAGACTGGGACAACGAACCCGATGTACCCACCTACGATCCCCGCGCGTACTGTGAGGGGAATTTGATCGTACGCTCGAACGGTCTAAATGGGCAATCCAAAAGTGAGCGACGTAATTTTCGAGCCAACGAGCGACGACGCTTCGCTGACATATGCTAAGCGAATATTATACATACATATATCATATCATTTTTTTTTAAAATCATATTGCATGCTTTTTATAACCATTTACAAATAATATTTTTTGCATAATCTTTGGTATACATGTTTTTTATTTGGCCATCACCGATTGCGACTTGGTAACTTGTAGGGTGCTGAGCGGTTTGACGATTTTTGCTCAGTGGTTGTCCTCTTAGTTATATTCCGACGCTTCTCATTCGAATCACTGTCATCGGTGTCGTCACCGAGCAAGCGTTTCCGTTCCTCCTTGATGAATGCTCGACGCTGTGAAGGAAACATGCCGTTCGGTTCACGTACAACATTGGCAATCGCGACGTATGCCTGTGGATCATAGTCGGGCACATCTGCGTCGTCCCAGTTCTCTTCCGATTCGATTTTCTCGTGTTTTGTCTCTTCGTTTAGCTCAGCTGGAGCACTTTGCTGATAATGGGCGATGATTTTGCGATCGATGCATGATTTTGTGTGTTGCTGCAATGTGTGTGGAACCGAAAATTAGAGCAAAGTTCAAATTCACGCTTGACCTTAGCTTGTGACTTACAAAATAATCTGGCTCGGGTATAAGATGTGCCTTGTTGAAGGGACACACAAGCAGCTCCACCTCGTCTTTATAATATTCCCGACATTTCAGTATGTGTTGCTGCAGTTTCTTTCGCAGCATTTTGTGTGCCTTGTTGTACGGACAGTAGACCATATCATTTGGGTCCATAGCATTCATGTTGATAGAAATTAATTTTTTAAAGTTGACGCGTATTTTAGTAATTGGCAAGTGTAGGTAAACGTGCCCCAAGACAGCGTTGCATAGACACTACGAATGTGATGATATATTGCTTTGATGTTGCAGAGTTATCGATAGGTGTTGAGTGCGATTACAATGCACCAAAAATAAAAACACACCACTTATAAATATACTTTATTTCGGAATAATTTTAGAAGGCAGCGAGAAATTGTGGACAATTCGTTTTTTATTAGATTTATACGAATTAACAAAACAAAAAGATGGGAAAAGGTTTTAACAATTACATGTGCAAGAAATTCTTTCATCCCGCCTCAAGGGACAACCTCAAACGGGTAACTACCAACCAAACGTTTATGTTTTCAACACAAATTTTAACCAGCAAATTCCTCAAATGCACCTGTGTAGGTATGGATGGCGGAACAGCAGGCGGAGGCGTATAAAAAGAAACAGGAGGAGCTGCGCACACAGTATGAGAAGGAGCAGAATCTGCATGAAAACAAAGCTATGCTTAGCAAGGATAGTAAAGACAAGCTGAGCGTTAATTTTATGTATGAGCCGCCGCCAGGTGTGCGCAAGGAGCGTGAAAAGGACGACAATGAGCCGGAATACAAGTTCGAATGGCAGCGAAAATATAATGCGCCTCGTGAATCTTACTGCAAGGGCGATACTGAAATACGAGATCAACCGTTTGGCATTCAAGTGCGAAACGTTCGTTGCCTCAAGTGCCACAAATGGGGACACATCAACACGGACAAGGAGTGCAGCATGTATAGCATATCGATGAGTGAGGCACGCAAGCTGCACTCTGAGTCGGAGGCCAACGATATCATGTCCAAGAATGTACTCGAGGAGCAGATGAAGGAAGATGGCCTAATGATGAAGCGTTCGGCACTGGAGCTGCAAAGCATCAAGGATGTGCAGCAGCGCCACCAGTTGGTGCCCAGTGACGAGGAGGATGAGGCAACACGTGCCGCCGAGCAACAGAATCCCGAGCTGTTATTTCTAAAATCGCTAAGTAAAAAACAAAAACTAAAACTACTCAAAAAATTAGAGAAAATTGAGCGCATGAAGCGCAAGAGTGAGAAAAAGTCTTTGAAATCCAGCAAAAAGAAGTCCAAAAAGGATAGCACAGACGCCAAAAAGAAGAAAACCAAAAGGAAAGACGACAGTCAAACCTCCTCATCATCTTCGTCCTCTTCCACCTCCGACTCAGACGACTCAGCTGACCGAAAGCATCGCCAAAAAAGCAATCACAGGACCACTCAGCGATCGCGATCACGCAGTAAAAATAGAGAGGATCGCAACAGGGAACCGATAAGTGCACGTCGACATTCATACAGCCGAAATGGACATACAAATGGCTTTCCAGCAGATACTGAGGAGCGGCACAGAGGCAACCGAGACAATCAACGAAGCAACGGACATCGGGAAAGATCACGTAGCGTTCACAGAGACGAGCGGTCCAAACAAAGGCGTCAGCGTTCGCGCAGCGGTGATCAACGGCGGGAATGGGAACACAGAAAACGCGACAGGCGTTGATTTTACGATTTTACGCATTTACATCTTTATAA
Organism: Drosophila melanica; assembly: GCA_004143765.1. Lineage (NCBI taxonomy): Eukaryota > Metazoa > Arthropoda > Insecta > Diptera > Drosophilidae > Drosophila > Drosophila melanica. The sequence goes on from SCDT01000372.1 coordinate 64,080, forward strand.
TCAAGCCTGTAGCAGAACCCACCAATAAAAACTTTTTTGTAAAACTATTAAGTGGTTAAGGTTGTATAGATGAATGTTTAATTTTGTTGCGATTAGCTTCAAATGTATTTTTAAAACAAAGCAACTCTTTAAAAACTGCCTTTACTGTTTTTGAAAAATCGATTTTAAATATTCGCCCGATTATCTTTTATAAGAAAACTTTTCAAAAAATTCAACTAAAATAATCATAATATTAAAAAGACGCGTTGAATATATCATACCAAATTTTATATGCAATGTTATACCCTATAAATTTGAGTAGAAATCATTTTAAATTGATTAGCTTCGCTATAAGACTTTATTTTGCCGCACAAAAGAAATTCACAGAATGAAAAAAAGTGTAAACTTGGTTGGTTCACAAGTTTTTGTATGTATCGAATATATTTAGTATTGTTTTTAATTTAAATGCGAGCTAATTGTGCGGTTGTGCTGGATCCCGCGGATACGCAAAGCTCGGCGCCATGATTGCTGCCCCCCTCACGGGAAACGCTCTTCACATGGATGTGGCTCTTGAGCATGGCAGCGCGCAGGATAAGCATGCGGGTGTGCCGCTGATACTGTTTGCCCATGAGCAGGGCGCGCTCGAAAGTGCTGTTGCGCTGATCGGCCTCCTTGGCGTAGAGTATCTTATTGTGCGAGTCGATGCGCGCCTGGATCTGGCCGTCTAATATAAGCTGCATAACCTCGTTCTCTAGATCGCCCACGGTCGAATTAAAAGCTGTGGCCATTTTGTGCATATCTGCAGACATATATGGGCTGAAATATTGAATCAGCGCTCGATTCCGTATCTTGGTATAGAGTGTGCCTACATGTGGCGCTATGTACATGTCCACCAGCAGATTGTCGCGTATCTCGTCGAGCAGCGTCAGACAGCTGGCGTATTTGCTCTCGTAGAACTTGAAGATAATGTCACGCAGCTGCGGCTCCAGCTCCAGGAACAGCTTAAACGAGGTGGAAGCAATGACCAGACGCTTGAGCTCCGGGCGATCAAAGGTGGCCAGGGCACAGAGGCCACCGTAGACGGCCACATTGCTGGTAGAGATCATTTCTGGAAAGTCACAATGATCAAAGTTGGCTGCCAGAAAATGCTTGGCCGCCACTTTGTATTTTTTCTGCTGCAGCTCGGCCAAACCGGCGGCGCACTCCAACCGCGTATGCACCTGTGCATTTGCCTCCTTGGAGCCCTCAGAAAAGTCCGGGGTGCTCTCCGCCTTGGATATGTAGCTCATGACATGCGCCCAGTTCTTTAAGTAAATAGAAACCTTGATAACATTTAAGCACATATTGACAACGTGCTTGCCACTGGTGCAGTAATCGCGTGCACGCGAATAACACTTCAAGGCATTGGTTAAATCGCCACAGCTTAGGTAATGATCCGCCAAGTCATCGTGGCCACGCCGAATGCTCTCCTTGATGGAATTCGATTTATAGTTCTTCAGATCGGAGTCGAGTTTCTCCAGCTTGAGTGCCGCCTTCTTCATTTTGGCATCCACCCAGACAGCGTCATAGGCAAACGCATCCTTCTCACCTCCAGCAACGCTGGCGTTGGCCTGAGCCGCTGCTGCTGCTGCCGGCTGTGCAGCAATGTCGGGCAGCGCAGCAACTGCGGCAGCAGCAGCAGCATTAGCGACGGCTGCTTGATCGCCGCCGGCAACAGCACCGCCAACAGCACCACCACCAGCGGCAGCAGCAACGCCTGCAACACCATTAACTGCCTGTAGGTCACTTAAGCGCTTGTGCAGCATTTGATAGACTTTTACGTTGTAAGTCGACTGCACGTAGGTGATGGCCATTTTGAGTGCCTCCAGTGCCAACAGCGGGCAAACGTCTGCCACATAAATTAGACGATCAAGACGAGCAATGCCCGTGTATTGATTGGCATACACCTCCAAATCAATTGTCGGATTCTCAACCACTATTTGCTGCTCCTCATTATTTTCATTGTCTTCGTTCGGCGGCGCATCCACTTGCATTGGCTCCACGGCATTCTTAAAAGTTTTGACAGCACTGTGATACTGATATAGTTGCATGTAATCCACATTTAAACTCACCTGCATTAGCGGCGGCATAGGCAGCACAGGCATCTTGCAACAGTTTGTTCGCAAGCGTAAATTGCGAAAATTATAAAAATTATTTTTCTTTGCTTTATGCCGACTTCTGGACGATTATCTATTGTTAGAGAATATGGAATAGCATATCGATTGATACTCGATATCTATATTTTAACGATTGTTGAGTTGGACCCAGTTGATTCCATCTCTATGTATATTTTCTGGGCGAATGGCATTATCACAAGAAGTTGCCAAGCGCTGCTGCAAACGTTTTGTTTATTTCGTTAAATTTTATTAAAATTAATAGGCAAGCTAACGGGAAACTCTAAGAAAAATGTCAAATATAACCGCTGCGGTCATTGCTAACCGCAATAAGAAACACTTTTTGGGTGTGCCAGCGCCGCTTGGCTATGTAGCCGGCGTGGGACGTGGGTAAGTGTTTATTTTTAATAGTTCTTGTTGTTAATAGAATGTACTTAAATTGATTATTTTGCTACTTAGCGCTACTGGATTTACAACACGTTCTGATATTGGTCCAGCGCGCGATGCCAACGATGTTTCCGACGATCGCCACGCACCGCCCGCCACCAAGCGTAAAAAGAAGGACGAAGAGGAGGAGGAAGATGAGGATTTGAACGATTCCAACTATGACGAGTTTAGCGGCTACAGCGGCTCACTCTTCTCCAAGGATCCCTATGATAAGGATGACGAAGAGGCGGACGCAATTTACGATTCGATAGAAAAACGCATGGATGAGAAACGCAAAGAATATCGCGATCGGAGATTGCGGGAGGATTTGGAACGCTATCGCCAGGAGCGTCCCAAGATACAGCAGCAGTTTAGCGATCTAAAGCGTTCGCTGGCCACAGTTACCACCGAAGAATGGTCCACTATACCCGAAGTGGGTGACAGTCGCAATCGCAAACAGCGCAACCCGCGCGCCGAGAAGTTTACGCCGTTGCCAGACAGTGTCCTCTCGCGCAATCTGGGCGGAGAGACAACATCCTCATTGGATGCCAGCTCCGGTTTGGCTTCCATGGTGCCCGGCGTTGCCACGCCCGGCATGTTGACGCCCACCGGCGACTTGGACTTGCGCAAAATTGGACAGGCGCGAAATACGCTGATGAATGTAAAGCTATCGCAAGTATCGGACTCTGTCACGGGCCAAACTGTTGTCGATCCCAAGGGCTATCTAACGGATCTACAGAGCATGATACCCACTTATGGCGGCGATATTAATGACATTAAAAAAGCGCGTCTTCTGCTCAAAAGTGTGCGTGAAACGAATCCCAATCATCCGCCCGCTTGGATAGCCTCGGCGCGCTTGGAGGAGGTCACCGGCAAGGTACAAATGGCGCGCAACTTGATAATGCGAGGCTGCGAAATGAATCCGCAGTCAGAGGATCTCTGGCTTGAGGCGGCTCGTCTCCAGCCGCCCGACACAGCCAAGGCGGTCATTGCCCAGGCGGCACGCCACATACCCACATCGGTGCGCATTTGGATCAAAGCTGCCGACCTGGAGACGGAAACCAAAGCCAAGCGACGGGTCTTCCGCAAAGCCCTCGAACACATACCAAATTCTGTGCGTTTGTGGAAGGCGGCCGTTGAACTAGAAAATCCGGATGATGCTCGAATCCTGCTGTCGCGTGCCGTAGAGTGCTGCAACACCAGTGTGGAACTCTGGCTGGCATTGGCACGACTTGAGACCTACGAGAATGCACGCAAGGTGCTGAACAAGGCGCGTGAGAATATACCCACAGATCGCCAGATCTGGACAACAGCTGCTAAGCTGGAAGAGGCCAATGGCAACATACACATGGTCGAGAAGATTGTCGATCGTTCGCTGACATCGCTCACAGCGAATGGCGTGGAAATCAATCGGGATCACTGGTTCCAGGAGGCAATCGAAGCGGAAAAATCGGGCGCTGTTAACTGCTGTCAGGCAATTGTAAAGGCTGTCATTGGCATTGGTGTCGAGGAGGAGGATCGCAAACAAACCTGGATCGATGATGCCGAGTTTGTGAGTATATATATAAATATATATATATATAAATCTGTTTGTTTCCATGGTGATGGTGATTGGTATTCAATACAGCCACGAAACTATAAANTATAAATCTGTTTGTTTCCATGGTGATGGTGATTGGTATTCAATACAGCCACTAAACTATAAAAGCGAGAAAGCCAAAATTTGCACAGTAGTTTCGTATTACGGAATTTATTTTATTGTTTTCCATTGAATCGGATTCAAATTCACTTTTAAAGAGTATTATAAAAATTCTATAAAAACGATTAATATTTTTTTTGTGTAAATTCAAAGTTTTAGGCGAAATTGCTCGTCTGGCTTTAAACTTATTTTCAAGGGCCTACATAAGAAAAAATAACGTAATTTTAATATGTTTAAAAATCCATCAATTTAATAGAGTGGCTCGGCTTCCAACCCGATGAAAATGTACATTTCTTTTTGCGTTTATTTGGCTTAGTGTTATTCGACTTATAAGAATTCTCAATGACTTCAATGCTATTATTCTATATACTCATTTTGGGCCCATGTTTCTGTTATTTTCAGTGCGCCAAAGAAAATGCTTTTGAGTGCGCGCGTGCTGTCTACGCGCATGCGCTGCAAATGTTTCCCTCAAAGAAGAGCATTTGGTTACGTGCTGCATATTTTGAGAAGAATCACGGTACACGCGAGTCTTTGGAGGCGCTGCTGCAGCGCGCAGTGGCGCATTGTCCCAAATCGGAGATACTCTGGCTGATGGGCGCCAAGTCGAAGTGGATGGCGGGTGATGTGCCCGCTGCCCGAGGCATATTGTCTTTGGCCTTCCAGGCCAATCCCAATTCCGAAGATATTTGGCTGGCGGCTGTCAAGCTGGAGTCAGAGAACTCGGAATATGAGCGCGCCCGACGTTTGTTGGCTAAGGCGCGCGGTTCGGCGCCCACGCCGCGTGTCATGATGAAATCGGCGCGACTCGAATGGGCGCTGGAGCGTTTCGATGAGGCGCTGCGTTTGCTGGCCGAGGCCGTGGAAGTGTTTCCCGAGTTCCCAAAACTCTGGATGATGAAGGGACAGATTGAGGAGCAGCAGCGGCGCACTGATGATGCGGCCGCCACTTACACGTTGGCATTGAAAAAATGTCCCACCTCGATACCGCTGTGGATTCTGTCTGCAAATTTGGAAGAGCGCAAAGGTGTCTTGACCAAAGCGCGTTCGATATTGGAACGAGGACGACTGCGCAATCCCAAGGTTGCAGTGCTCTGGCTAGAGGCCATACGTGTGGAGCTGCGGGCCGGACTCAAAGAGATCGCCAGCACAATGATGGCGCGCGCCCTGCAGGAGTGTCCGAATGCCGGCGAACTGTGGGCAGAGGCTATCTTTATGGAGACGAAGCCGCAGCGTAAGACCAAATCAGTGGATGCGCTCAAGAAATGCGAGCACGACCCGCATGTATTGCTGGCCGTGTCCAAGCTGTTCTGGTCGGAGCACAAGTTCTCCAAGTGCAGGGATTGGTTCAATCGAACGGTGAGTGCTGAGAGAATAATATTCATTTTGTATATTTCATTGAGCGCAATATTCAATTCATTTAGGTCAAAATTGATCCGGACCTGGGCGACGCTTGGGCGTATTTCTACAAATTTGAGCTGTTGCACGGCACGGAGCAGCAGCAACAGGAGGTGCTCGAGCGTTGCATAGCCGCCGAGCCCACGCACGGCGAATGCTGGTGCAGTGTGAGCAAGTGCATCCGTAACTGGCAGTTTAAAACACCAGATGTTCTACGTGCCGTAGTCAGGGAGCTATCCATACCAATTTAAGTTGTCGCTTTAACAAATCTTTACAATAAATCGCTTGCGGCCTAGTGCCGCATGCTTCTCCTCTTGATAAACGTGTAGATGCCTCTGCTGTGCTTGTAAAGGAGCTCGATGAGAAACAGGACAAAGCTGATCCCGACACCACAGCCAAAGATACCGAATGCATAACGGCACTCGGTGAGGCCAATAGAAACGAAACCACCAACACCGCTCTCACATTTCGGCTTCTGTGGTATCCATTTGCGTTCCTCGCGATTCACCAGGCTAACCTCACGCTGCCAGCGTAATCTGTGCCAGAAGACAACGATTCATTTTATCTTAGTGCTTTGCATTCTGCTTACTCACTGCCTGCGGAATAGTTCCTTGTAGGGGAAGTTTTTGCGCGTTGGTACAGACAGCATCGGCAGTTGAAATGGCTCCAATTCCATGAGTCCGCACTTCTCGGGCTCACTGAAGGTATCGCTGACTATTTGGTAGCCCGCTTGTAGCTCCACCTGATAGGCGAAGAGGCCTGTCCGCATTTTCTCCATGCCTTGCAGGGGACGCATGTAAACATTGTCTCCCTTCGAGGCAATCTTTTTGTGATACAAACTCTTCGTCACTGGATCTGTGGACTCTGTAAAATATATCTTATTATATTGTGTGTCCTGCACACCAATTTCCAGTGGCGACTGCCCCAAGTCCCCCAGCGATCGTATCGCATCCGATGGACTCTGCAACAGTGCCACAATATTCGCCGAGAATGAGGTGAAGAGGAACACAGCAGCCACAAATGTGGTGAACACTATAATCCTTGCCGAACGATTGCGTACATCCACATAGAATCCTTGCTGGCACATCGCACCCCAGCCAAAGTTTAGCGCATCCAAATAGGACATGTTGTGTGTGTGCGGCGAGAAGAACATTTCCAATAGCATCACCACAATGGTTATGATCAGTAGCACCAATATCGATATCCAAACGTCCAGCTGAAAGGGCATCGAAAAGATGTTCGCCACCGCCGACAATGGAGGCTGTCGAAACATGATCCCAGCACGTACACGATAGGTTTCAGCCACAAAGGTGCACAGGGCAATGCGGTCCAGGCGCATAAAGATCGCTAGCTGGGCAAAATCCAGTTCATAGCGCTGAAAGCGACCCATTAGGCCGTCAAAGGAGCCATTCGGCTGACGCCAGCCGTAATTGACGGTCTGATAGGTGTTGTAGCTGCTCGGTGAAAGGGAGAGAGATAGAGGCAAAAAAGAGCAACAGCAGTAAGCCAGTAAGATCATGAAAATCGCATAGAAAGACGATTTTGTAAAGGTGGAGGTAAGTGAAAATGAAGATGTTGACATGGAGTGAAAGGAACAAATTGAGAGATCAGAGAGTAATTTGAAATAAGACATAGATTAAGATAAGAAGTAAAAGAAAGAAACAGAGGGAGAGAGAGAAGGGTGACCCCTTCTGTAACTGTATCTGTGTCAGAGTTACGGAAAGAAATAGAGCGAGGGATAATAAATATTGATAAAAATTCACGCTTAGAAAGGCTAAATTGTAGGTTGTGGATTTAAGAGGGGGACAGATTGCGAGATAAAACAGTAAGTACAGGTGCGAGGTAGAGTAGGAGAGAGAGAGAGAGGGACTGGGAAGGGAACACTTCTGTATCTGTGAGAGAGTTACAGTAAGAAAGAACGCGAGATAGAGGGAGAGCGAGAGAGAGTGAGTAAACTTGATAACATTACAGATATTTATTTGAAAAACATGAAAATCGCATAGAAAGGCTATATTATAGATTTAAAGGGGGATTCAGTGATATGAACAGATTGCGAGATCAGAAAGTAAGTACAGCTGCGCGGTAGATAAAGATAAAGAGTAGTAGAGAAAGAGAGAGAGACAAAGAGAGGGACACTTCTGTACCTATGAGAGAGTTATGTAGAGAACGAGATAGAGAGAGAAAGAGAGAGATAATAAAGAAAACATTAAAACATTAACATGAAAATCGCATTGAAAGGCGATTTATAATATATAAATTTTGTATCTGAACAACAATGATCCTGATTTGAATCGTATAGTTACGTTAATCGTTTAAAACTATATTGATCAGTAATAAGTAAATTACCATATAAATTATCATTGATAATCTGTGATAAAACGCTACAAATAATCGAGTGATAAATGTGTTGAAATATACACAGAATATTTAATTGATTTTTATTATTTAGCGTACCTCATATTCAGTCGATTGGCCAGCTCCAGCATTAGGCGATGATTCACTTTGGATATGGTATCAATGTGCCTCAGCGATAGGTCCTCAATGTCCGTAAACACATCTGGGAAGGCAATAACTATGGCTGTGTTGAACACGATGCCCTCCAGGTTCTGTCTGTATGTTATTGCCGAGCCAAAATGCTGCAGTGCATGGACAACATGTCGTGAATTGTGCAGCTGCTGACCCACCAAACGACGCTTGAGCGGCTTCCAGGCGGCCACCTTGTAGACATCCAGCAGCGTGGCATTGAGTGGCTTAGTTGGACTATACCACAGCACTCGCAGTTCGCTGTCGGGCGGTATGAAGATCTCAGCATCTTCGAGGATGTCCACATCGAGCAGATCCTGTGTCAGCAGCAGCCAATAGCGATTGGTGGTGAAGTAATTGTGCTCCGTCGCCGCTGACCAGCGCAGCAGATTTACTGCGCACGAACTGTTGAATTGGAACAGCAGAATGCCCACTTTATTGTTAAGTGGAGGCAGCTTAAATGCTATTTGCCAGTGGGTGTCATTGTTCGCCTGAAAGGTGAGCGGTGGCGGCGCCTCCGGTGTATCCGATTCGTTGCTGACATGACGAAGATCCCCCAAGTCCGGCTCCGTCCAGACCTGCACATAGATGTTGTGCGCCATGAAATGTTGCAGCAGCAAATGCAAACGTGACGCATCTGGGCGGATGGTCATGAAGTTAGTGCAATCGCTCGGCAATATCCGTAACTCACCAATGTCCGCGTGACAAACAACCAGCATCAGACTGTGCACGCCATGCTGGCGATAGTAAGCGACTAGCATATCCGGCAATTGATTGCCCCACGAAGCGCCTTTGAGCAGCAGCTGCTGTTGCTGCTGTTGCTGCTGCTGTCCGCGGGGGATTGCTGCGTCAGCTGGCAGTGACACGTGGCCTGACATTGATGTCGACGCTGTCAGCGGTGAGAGCAGCAGCAACAGCAACAGCATCAGCAACACCATTGCCACTGGGAATATTAACGAGTTCATGCTCTGACTGGGTCCTTTGCATGTCCTTTGCATGGCGCTTCCGTTAACCGACGGCTTTTATACCGACCTGGCGACCTTTTGGGCCAGCAATTGCCGCCATAAACGCATTAAATATAATTGAGTTCTTATTTCCCTTTAAAGGCATTAAAATTATGCATTGATTACGCTTCACCAACTACCCTTCGCCCGTCCTTTTGCCTCATTTCGCATGATGTCATTACGTATACGACGCGTCGACTGCACCGCAATTTGCAAGCAATTTCTGACGACAGCTGCAATTGGTCATCGACGGCGTTTAATTGGTGCAGCAAGTGGCGCTGAAATTGTCGAGCCAAAGTCAATTACATGCCATTGAAAAAAGTTGAGACGGCTCAACGATTTGTTTTTGTTTTTGTTTTAGTTAGGTTTGGCATAAGTTCTTAGCTAACTTTTGATTGGCAGCTCAATAAAACGAAAGAAAAGAAAGTTTGCCCAAGCGCGTTGAATCAGGAGACTCTGCTTGAACATAATCTGATTGATATAATTGAATATAAAGCACTAAGAACCCATTCAATACCTTGAAAAAAATTCTTAATTCTTTCTTTTTTCAGTAGTGAGGATTTAAATGTTTGCAGCGATTGTTGATTTTAACTTTTTAAAATACGTTTACCTTACATTTTTTCTTTAGTTTTAGTTTTAACTTTAAACTTTATTTAAGCTTCAACTCTAACTTTATCTATAACTTTTACTAATATTTCAACTTGAATATTAATATTAAGTTTTATTGAAACTTTTAGTTTAAAAATTGCTTTTCAAGAATTCACATAAATTAAATGTTGAACTTAATATCATAAAATTTTATCTTGATTATTATTTTAAATTTTAAACATTTTAGTTTCAACTCGAATTTTATCTTTAACTTTTACTAAAATTTCATCTTGAATATTAACAATATGTTTTATTGAAACTTCAAGTTTAATAAATATTATTCAAGAATTTACATAAGTTCAATATTTCTTTTATAGAGAACTGTCTTTGACTGAATTTAATACCATAAAAAATAATTAAAAATAATAATAAAAAAAATAAATTACTTGTATTCGAGTATTCGGAGCATCTTTGCTAAATTTTGAATACGTTTTTATTTGATTCAATTAGAATATTCTCAATGTTTTCTTAGCGGGCATTGTTGCATCTGTAAAATATTTAGCTAAAATTGAAATTTCGGCTCGTGCAATGTAACGGAAAACAATCCTGATAGAAGTTTATTTAAAGGTTTGCTATCTTTTTAGCCTGTCTCTAAGTACTTTTTTCAACACCTATTTTATCAATAACTGGCCGGCTTATTGTCCTCCACACCAATTTATCTTATTTGGCTTGTCGACTCGCGTTTCAAGCTAAGGAAATCCTCTAATTGATTTGAAAAATGGCGCAATAAAGCTTTCCTTTCCGGCCTGTTTCAGGTCAATTCCCATTCCGACGTATTTGTTCCGCTGCTAGATACAGACGTGTGATAATCTGGATCTCTGGTGTTTGTTGTTGCTGTTGTGGCTTCGATGGTGTTACCCCCCCAAACACCCACCAACACACAAATGACATCCACTTTGTACGGCACTTTTCGACAGCTTTTCGTTTGTTGCGCCATTTGTTTTCCGTGTGCGTTCCTTTCTTTTCGTTCCGGGATACGGCAAAGGCTACGCAACGCTTCAATAACTTTTATCGCTTTTAATTGGGTTTTTCTTTATAGCCAACGCATGTCTTATGATACTTATAAGACTAACACATGTGCACATTGTAATTGTGTTAATTTCTGTGTGTGTGTGTGTGTGTGCGTGTTTGTCGGTGTGTGTCCTGTTGTTGTTTCGGCTTGTTTTTGCGACAGCAGACTAATGCCAGCTTCGCCCGCTGCTGTGCCGTTGTTGGTCCGAGATTTTCTTGCTTTCAATTTTCCTAATTGCTTCTTAATGCGCGTCATACGCCGGCGAGCAGAACTTTTCACTAATTTTCTTTTTAACTCGTTGTCACAATTTAAAGAACGTTACTTTAAATAATTGCCATAATTCTTATGGAAATATTTGCTTTTTTTTTTTTTGCAAAATTATAAAAATCGACTTAGTCAAAACTGAACAACATTTTAATATATCTTAAGCTTGTATTAAATATAAAGTTTATAGAAAGTAGAGAATTTTCAATATCTTAAAGTACTTTCCCTCATGCATAGTCTAAAGTCATGATATATTTTATTTAACTTACATATACGTGTGCACATTGAAAGCTCAACTAACGGACAGCTCCTTTAGCAAACATATTTTTTTTACTTCTAATCTTTTTCCGTACCCTTTCGACCACCGTTGGGATGCATTTTTTCACACAGTACGCAAGCACTATTTTTTTTTATAAAAAAACCTATATTTATTTTTGCTAAAACAACTATTCCTTGGGCGAACAAGCAACTGTTTTTTTAACCGTGAATATATGACAGGTGGCGAGAATGCTTGTAAAAATTGTAATTTGAAATTAAACTTAAGTAGAAAATTTTTTATACAACCGTTATATAAAGTTATCAGAATAGGTAAAAATTTAATAAAGTATACTTTATGGAACATGGAACAGTATGTGTTTGCTCAAGCGAGATATTAAATTATTATGTATGTACATTATGTATGTATATTATGTATGCATACATATATATGTACATTTATTCAACTTATCGTTGAACTAATTTATGCTGCCATTTGGGCACATGCGACGCCCAGCTCTCACGCTAGAGGGCGCTGCTGTTTCATTAATCATGTCCGCCATTTTTTTGACATTTGCCCGTCATGTTCAACTACTTTGATAATATTCACGCTACGCTTGTTTTCTTCATTTTTTACTGGTGACAGATCTTAATACTCCTTCAAAGGGGTATTATATATGTATTTACGTGTTTAACGCAGCTGTAAACTAAATTTAGCTATATTTGTTCTGTCCGTTTATTTTTTTGCTGTTATTGGCTTCGTACACTAGCGCATAGAAATTCGCGAAAACCTATCATATTATCAAGGCTAATGCCATTTCGATTATGGTGTGAAAAATGAAATCTGGTCTTCAAATATATGATTTAAAATTCATTTAAATTTTTACTCATTTTTTTTAAAGCGTTGAATTGTAAATTCATATTTTTAACATTTTGATCATGATTTGCACTCTATATTAGTTCTACTTTTAAAACATATGAACTTTTGAAAATATTTTTATAGTTTTTGAAAAAAAATTCTTTTTAAAAATTTAGAATTGCGAATTTATATTTTTAATCGATTGTGGGTATCATATTTACCATAAAAAAACAACATTAAACTCGATTCTGAGAAGGTCAAATTTTTTATCAAAAATCATTTCAAAATTGACAAAATGTTGACTAAGCAAACTCTCCGGATCCCCCCGCTCCCATAGTTCAAGCGCCAATAACTTTGCCGAAACTGAACCGATTTGTAAGTTTGTTGGCATTTTGGTTATGATTCAACCTCTTGATTAATCCTGATAGATATATTTTTCTGATTTTTTTTTGGCAAAAATATCAGGTAACCCATTTACTCATTTAAAAAAATGTTGTTTATAATTTAGAATTGCGAAATTATATTTTTTTTATCGATTGTGTTTGGCATAATTAGTCTAAAAAACAACATTTAACTCGATTCAAAGGCATCTAATTTTTTTTCAAAAATCATGCCAAAATTGACAAAAATTTGGACAGGAAAACTCTCAAAATCCATTTAGTTTCATGACATTTTAGTCATGGTTTGTCCTTTAAATTGGATCTGCATTTAAAGCTTTTGTTGTTAGGGTAAATGTTTTGCTAATTATTACACTCCGAATGAGTATTGTGCTGTCGGTTACACCCAACTGCAACGTCGTAATTGTTTTTTATTTACGCTTTATTTGCTGGTTGTTGCCTGACAGGTTTTGCTACACAGTTTATATACAAAGGACTCTCACATATCGTTTCATGTGCTACTCGAATCCTTTTGTTGTTCTCCGTGCGCTTGTTTGGCTTTATTGAGCGTAAATCAATGCAAATCGGAAGATGAACTGATTGCCTATGTCTCCGTCGGTGCGGCCTAAATCAGCCACTGGAATACATCGGAGATCTTTCACCAGACTGCACACTTGTTGGCCTGATTTGCATAAGCCCCGAGGCTGTGAGCTGTAAGCCTTTGACAATTAGCCAATAAATTTATTGGGTCGCACAGAATCGACCAACCGTTCAATTCTTGTATGTGTGTGCGTGTGTGTGTTGCTGCCCTAAGCTAAATTGAAGTGTGCTTCATGTTTATTATGTAACCACAATGCGCTACTTTGTGCTACCTTTTAGCTTTCACGCCTTTGAAATACATTTAATCCATCATTGCGCTCAGACAGCTTCGATAAACCGACACTCACACACACACATACACACAGACGGACAGGTAGAGTGCGAGAGAGAGAGACAGAGAATCGTTAGCCTCGGGATGTTTTCTTTTCTGTTCTGTCCAAAAGCTTTATTGACTCCCGCTTTCAATTTGCCCGACGCACATTTACAACCTGTTGAAAAGGTGCAAAATGTTGGTGGCTTCTTTTGACTCGCTTTTCCTTCAGCTAAGCAAACACGCTTAGGCAGCCTTATCAATCAAAGGCATCTGCCCTACACACACCCACACACCCACACACACACATACACAAACACATGCATATGTTATTAATAAGAGCCATTTATAAGAAGCGCCGTTGAACTGTTTGGGTGTACAACGATGCCAACGAATCTTTGCAGCCCCACAAAAGGTATTAAGAATGCTGTCATTAAACGAATTTTGTTAAAATATTTATGTATACATTCATTAATTGGTCAGTCAGATATTGTGACACAAGCGCAGAGCGTATAATAATTTATATTTTTAATAATTTAATTGGCAAATTAACGCTGCCGACAGACGTAGTCAATCATTTTAGTAAATATATAACAAAGCTAATTGATATTTATATATGTTATATATATTAATTCGCAGCGATTATTAATTGTGTGTTAACTATAATAATTGAAAATTTATTTAATATATTTAATATTTTTTTTAGGGTGAGAAAGGCAATCATATTTTTTATTTTATTTTTATTAAACTGAATACTTGTTTCAAACAGTTTCCTTTTTACACCTTTGCATTCTCTTAATATTAAAACTGTTTAAATACAATGCGTTTTCCTGAACACCTTTCACATTTTTAAAATTCTGTGTTTTTTTGATTCTAGTAGCTGCATTGCTTTAATATTCAAGTGTCACTTTTAAATATTTCATTTAATATTATTGCAATTTTACAACTCAAAAGTCGAGACTATTATTTGATCTACAGCTTTAGCTTTATATACGTAAATATCGTTTTAGCACATTCCATTCCAAAAACAATTATGATAATTATAGCCATCTATGAACAAAGTTTGTCTACAATTGTAAATTATTTCAATTAACTTGTTGCGGGCAAAGTTCTCAACGGAATTTTCATTATACGCAATTTAATGTGAATATAATTTGAGTGTGTGCTTTTGCGTCGTTGAATTGAATTATATTGCGAAGTCTGCCTTAAATCGTTCGGAGTTTATTTTGTTGTATTTAGCATGTTTGTTGTCGCTATTTTGTTTGTTGTTGTGCTTCAAAGATGATGATAATTCAGAACATACATATACACACATGGACAAAATAATAGGTGTGACCACTGTTATTTTGAATGTATTGATATAAAATGTGTACAGAACGTTTTCTACATAAACATAATAATTTTTACACATGGTTACATTGTTTTGGTGTGAATTCGGTAAATTCCCGATT
>SCDT01000373.1:0-73712 GCA_004143765.1 Drosophila melanica
ACACACACACACACACACACACACACAAACACACACACACACACACACACACACACACACACATATACCAATACAGACACGTATTAAGGTTTGTGACCTAATTTTAAACGAAGGCCAAGTTTAGTCAGCATAAGCAGCGCCTGGGGATAGGCAATGCCAACTGCAATAACAAAGCGGGTCCTTGGCCAAACTTGGCCAACTGACAGTGGCCGTTGTTGTTGTTGCCGTGCAAATATTATATATACATATGTATGTATCTGTGTTTGTCGTCAGCACAAGTCGCCATTAAATGTCAATGAAAAGCAAACTCATGTTCTAAGCGACAGTTAACCATTTTTCTTTCGCTTGTCTTTGGCTATGACGCACATGCTGGCCAACACAAATGGCTTTGTTAGTGGCTATTGCATTGGCTTTTATTTAATGGCCTTTATTTCAAATTTTTATAGATGTGCGACTTTTAATAGCAACTGCACAGCTGTGTCTCCTACTCGGGTCACTTGTGTTAGCCATGATTCGATTCCCTGGCTCACTTACTCATTTACCAGGTACTCTCCAGCCAGCTGCACAGCTAAATCACGATTTAGTCATCAAATTACAAATCCCAACAATTCCCACAGTAATTAAAAAAAAACAGGCATTTTATACGAGGGCGGTTTGTGAGCTTATAGGTACGCTGGTCTATATAATATTGAATAGTTAAAGGATGACTTCAATATCACAGCATGAAAAACTATTAAAAAAATAAGAATATTTTAGCTTAAAAATTCCTTCATATTTGACCTCAATAAAAAATCTTTGAAATTATGTGATAAATAAAAATAATCATCAAATATAATATAACATTTTAATTTTACGCAACTGAAGAAAAATAAAAATGGTTTATTGAATATGAATTCTAAAAAATCAAAAAAAAATAATTTATATATGTGGTATAATTTATTTAGTAGTGTATAAAAAACCCTCGTTAACATTAATGTTAAAATGTACCGTTACTGTCTAGGCCAACAGGCGCCAAGCTTGGTCGTGGTGGGTGGGTTAGAGGTTGAGGGGTGTTATTTTATTTAACTTACCCAGCAGAGGGCGCGTATGACAACTTGAGGTTTCATGGCAAACGTGAGCGGGTCAAAGGCGCCGCCCGCCTTGCCACCGCCATAGGCGCCGCCAGCGTTAATGTTGAGTATTTGATTGAGCACATCCATTATTGACGCCTACTACTTGCTGACTGTATTGTATATATAATTTAAATATATATATTTATGTGTGTGTTATTATTTAATTTTTTTTTTTTTGTGATCAGTCGTGTTTAAGTTTGTGTTTTCCTTTTGCGTTTTTCACGTCTTGTTGTGAAAAATCGAATGCTTCTTACTACGCCAGCTCAAGGGCAAAGCGGGGGCGTCTTCTATGTGTATATGTATACACCCACAAGCTGAGTATGTGTGAGTGAGTGTTTGTGCTATGCTCAAATGTATCGCAATTATTATAGATTACAGCACAACAGGAATAGCAAATCCTAAAGTTTTGCGCGCGCCTAGCCGCAGAAATCGTAACCGTTATTCAAAATAAACAAACCACACGCGCACAATTTATATATGTAGTGTTAATGATGCATAATTTATGAATATTTCACAAAAATTTCAAGGGCCTGATTTTCACTTTTACTTTTGCTCACACAACGGCCAACGCGCAGGACTAACTGTTAAATGTATGCAACGTCCTGTACATGTTATGCGTGTGTGCTTTCTGTTTTGTGTGTGTGTGACTGTAAGTCTGGCTGCTAAACGATAACAGCGTCGTTGGTATCGATAGCACTTGGACTATCTTTTTGTTATATAGAAGATATTTTTTATTTATATATTAATATATTTATATGCTTTTTTTTATTATTTATTTAAAAAAAGCCTTACAGCCAGCGTATTTGAAAACTATCAATTTGCACAAATATTTTCTCATTTTACAGCACTGCCGATAGTATCGATATATGTATGCGCCTAGGTGTGTTCGTTGTTTATATGAAAAGTTTTAGCGCCAACAGAGTTGCCCATAAGTTATCTATCTTCGTAAAAATATATATTTAATTAAATTATATGTGTATTCAAAATAAACAGTAGTCTGCGTTAATGCGTTGTGCTTTATTATGCGAGCCGAAGAAAAAAGTTGCAAATTCCCTGCCAAGCGATATGGACCGGTCTCGTCAGCGAAATTGGATAAGCAATTTCGTTTTCAATTGTTTGAGGACAGCGCCGCAGAACAACCACTACTACCAAAAGTATGCGCCCAACCTTCGAATCTTTCCACGAGTGAGCAAACCCAAATGGCTGCAAGAGACGGAACAACATAGGCTTAAAAAGGCAGATGAACAGGCAATCAAATCGAAAGGTAAAGAGACGATACAAATGCTAAGTAAACAAGAACAAAAGAAAAAGGCACTCAGCCATGAATATTCGCTCTTCCATCCGTTTATTAAACGGAGGAGTACAGGAAAAATCGCGGAAATAACAGAAAAAATCAGCACAGAGCTTGGCATATATACCCCTAAGACAGAGAATGTAACTAAGAAACCCAGACAGCGACATTCCTCACGAATGATGCCACTAAAGTACGACGTAGATCAGAGATTAATTACCGACGATCACCGCATAAAGATAAAGATAGAGCGAAAGAGGAAATTAATAGAACAGGAGCGAGCTCTGATCATGCAATTTACAGGAGAGTCGAAAAATAAAAAAGATAGAAATGAACATCCCAAGTACATTAAAACTAACCTCGGCACGTACTCCACCCGCGACTCTTGTGTCCTACCCAAGCACAGTAAAACGTTTACCAACTTGTTGCACGGTGTGAATCCGAAAAAGCCGGAAGCTCACAAAATCCTAATGAGCAGGTACGGTATAGTAAGACGCAAACAAGTTCAATATGAATTACCGAATAATAAGGGAATCGAGAAAAATGTACCTCAATTCTTTCCGGTGAAGACTGATGCCACGGGACTACATTCCATTTTAAAAACAAAAAGCTCACCATATACAGAACCCAAAACGTTGCCCTCCAGTGCCAAGAGAAAAGAGCGGCTTCCCTCGGCTCCAACGAAAAAAGACTTGTTAGCTACTCAATCAGGAAATCTGCCTTCCAGGGTAAAGAAAAAGGGTCCCCTTCTATCGGCGCCTAAAAATAAAGATCAATCCAATTTTACGAAGAAATTTGGGGAGAAGTCGCAAGATGTGAATCCTAAGGTGTCTGAGCAGCTTTCAGTAAGGGAGAAAAGCGATTATACAAGGGTCAAAGTCGACACTCCGCTTAAATTTTCAGCAGACATGTTGGAAAATGTTAACGCAAAGACGTCGGAAAAGCATCGTCCATTACACAGCAGTCATATTGCGAAACGGAGGAGACATAAGAGTGAAAAGGCATATAAAGATGCTTATGGGGATGCAGATTTATTTTCAATAAGCAAGAAATCCTTAGACTCCTTTGAGGAGTGGGTTGATAAATATGAAATGGCCAAAAGGAGTGGAGAATACATAGCACAGCATCGAGCAAGCCCAATACCAAGTGTCAATCAATTCTCCATAAAGTCACAGAAGTCACAGTCGAGCTTAGTATCCGCAAAGTATAGCATAATGTCCAATAAGTCGATCGTATCATATCATATTAAGCCAGAGGATAGGAAAATATACGACATTCGTGTACATAAACCAATAATAAAACTCGGCGATACTCATTTCGATTTTGACGCAAAACACCATCGACTGTCCTTCAACAAATTTCTAGATACACTTAGATCTGTTAGGGGCCTAAGCAGTATGTTTAAACCGAATGTGTTAGCTAAACGCAGAAGTAGAAGCATAAATAAGGTCAACTCCTCGTTAGGCGACATTGAAGAGCACAGAGACGAATTGGTTGATACAGAAATTACGAATTTACCAGGAATGCGCCCTATAATTTCGATGCTCGACCTAACATCCAGCAATTCAGATATTATTTTAAAGGGGAATGGAAAAAGAAGCACATACCTAACTGAACGGCGTACCTTTCTGGCGGCCGAAATAGCTAGACTAATGCCACTCGTGGAGATCCGAGAGCAGGTCCCGACCAAGCAAAAACCCGTGCGCGACTTCCTGCTTGAGGCTCAAACTCGAACGTGGCCGACAAAGCGACCAAAAACGGAGACAATCAAATTGAAAAAGTCCAACAAATTTCCAACTAGATTGGAGAAAATACAAATTTCTGGCGATGGACAATTTGCCCCGAAATCTTTCGTAATTCGTCGCTACAATAAAGGGCCACAGAAGGAGCCGCCCACCCATGAAAATAAATGTAGTTGTAAGACCTGCAAACTATTTGGCTTGGGCACGGTTGAAGCGGACACCGCTCTGATACGAGAAATGAAGCGCCGATTGCAACGAATACAACTGATGAACTACTATCGCTTTTTAAAAAAACGCGAGGCGCTGACATGCAAATTTCCAGCACAGTCTGTCAATCAATGCAGGCTTCCGATGGAGTCCTGTGGCTTGAGCTGTCCATAAGCTAAATGGAGGACGGCGCTGGTTGAGTGTCAGTTGATCTACGACTTTAATTTGGTTATAGATCAGTTGGTCATAGATCAACTGACAATCACTCGGGCTTTCTTCTTAAAGCTACAATCTTTCGAAATATCGAGTGTAAATGTGTTTTAAAAACTATTTCATAATTTTAACATAGATGACGAATTACAGATTATTTAACGAATTTTATTTGCGTACAAACAACAGGTTAGATTTTATAAATGCATTACTGGCTTTCAGTTTTGATTATCATCACGGTCCCAATCTACTCGTTGGTGAATTTGGCGGGGCGTTTCTCCACAAAGGCCTGCATGCCTTCTTTGCGATCGGCCTGCACGAGAGAAATGAAAGCAAGGCAAATAAATAAAGAATTGGCATTACGTAATCGATTCGCTTACCGTCGAGAAGGTGGCATGGAAAGTGCGACGCTCGAATTTGAGACCCTCCTGCAGAGTTGTCTCGTATGCGGTATTGACCGCCTCCTTGCACAGCTGCACAATCAGATTCGAGTGGGTGCCAATTTTCTCGCCCAGCTTAATGGCCTCGCCGAGCAACTGATCGGCCGGAACGACCTTGCTGACCAGGCCAAGCTTCTCGGCCTCTTGGGCATTAATCATGTTTCCGGTCAGGCACATTTCCATAGCCTTGGACTTGCCAACCACGCGGGTCAGACGCTGAGTGCCACCAGCACCGGGAATAGTGCCCAGCGCAATCTCTGGCTGGCCAAATTTGGCCTTATCGCCCGCATAGATAATGTCGCACATCATGGCCAGCTCGGAGCCACCGCCGAGCGCATAGCCGTTAACAGCAGCAATGATGGGCTTCTGGGTGCGCGCCACCTCGGTCCAGTCGTTGAGGAAATTGCCTTGGATGCACTGGGAGTACGTGTTGGGTGCCATCTCCTTGATATCGGCGCCAGCGGCAAAAGCCTTCTCGCTGCCGGTCAGCACAATAGCTGCGATGTTCTTGTCCTTGCCAAAACCCTTCAAAGCGGTGGACAGCTCCTTCATCAGGCCATTGCAAAGCGCATTCAGCGCCTTGGGCCGGTTCAGTGTGATAACAGCAACATTATTTTTCTCTCCAGCCACCTCGGTCTTGATGAATTCCCAGTTGTTGGCCGCTGCAGTGCGAAAGAGATGGCAAACATATTGATATCACAAAACTTACGTAATCAATGTTTTTTTCTATAACTAATTGAACAAGCTACCTAACAAAAACAAAAACAAAACTAACAAACTAAAAACGAAAAAGGTGTGCCACAGTTCTTATTAATATTAATTAACGTATTATATGCCAAGGTGGACTTTGATCTTTCTACGACTTTTTGTAATTAATAACTTACCGGTGCTGCTGAAACGGGCAGCCACTTGTGGCTGACGGGCGGCAGCCTGGACCAGGGTTTGTGCACGCGCAGTGAACAGTTTTGCAATGTTGGCCATTTTAACACCTGTTTTGCAAGTTTAAAAATAATATTTTTTCCCCCTATTATTTGCTTACTACTTACGATCTGAGCTCTGGAGAATAAGTGTGCAGAACAACGATCGCACGATGCTTGCAGCCGGTTGGAAAATAGTGATGAGCCAACGATGCGGCAAGACTAATCGAAATTTGTTCCAGGCGTTGCTTGACTATGCAATATGTGCATACGTCACAAATGTCTATAGAAAACTTACATTTATTAGTTACTGTTAATACAGCAACACTTACTTGTTAATGGTTTTTATGTTATGCAATACAAATTAAAGCAACGCAGCTTATTTTTGTGTAATACATTCAAACATTCCTAGTATTAAAGCTCTGCACTTTTAATAATAGTTTATCTTTTGTTTGAATACATCTTAATTCAGCAATTATTCCTTGAAGCACTATCGATAATAATATTAAGAGTAATTTAATATCGATTGCACCTTGTTTGCACTGAGTATTATCTGTTAATTTTTAAATTTTCATAGTATATATTAATTTTGATACCACAATTCGCTACATGTTCAACATTTTCCACCCACCAGTTTACTATATTAATTGCTTGTAAAAACCCGTTAATTAATCAAAATTTTAATTTTATATTATAACTGAGTAAAAGTAACCGAAAAACTATTAAACTGCCAATTAAATTCACACAATTTTAGTTAGTGCAAAAACTTTTTCAGTATTCTTTTTATTATACATATATAATATTCATTATTCAGTATCAAAATAGAAAGTTTATAGTTAAGTAGGTTATTTATAATAAATCAATAAACTTGTCTGTTTAAACAGTATTTGAGTAAAGTTTATAATTACATTTCCACTGCGGTTCTAGAAAACTGAAAAACACGCTCAATTGGTGCAAACAAACGGCAAAAAATGAAATACTTTATTGTAGATTTAAGATTTAAGTAAGCACGCCAGCGATGCAAAAGATAATATCTAGTGTGGACGGCCGCAAATCATTTATTTTTTATGCGCAGACATTGGCGGAGTGCCATAAAATTTGCGCTTTTTCATTGTGCCTTTAAGTGGTGTAGCTAAAAATAAATAAAGATCTTCAGCTAAAGGAGTTAAGCTTAAACAAAAAAAAGTGGATAAATACCATAAAGTGAGAATAAATCCCTGTTGCTGCTGGGCACACGCTTGACAGCGCTGCCGGGTGGTGGGAGCGGTGCTGATGGCTCCATGGCTAGATACTGCTGCCAAAAAGTGCCGGGTAGCTCGAGCAGAGCTTTCATCACTTGGGTTTGCGTGAAGACCTCCGTGTAGAGGGCATGCTGATCCGGATCCCGCGACGAATAGCCCATAATTGTTGGCCCAAATATCTTTGAGATATTATCAATAGGCATCATGACAACTGGACAATCGGCAATGCGCTGGAAGTGCAACATAAGGAATGCCATAGTGTCGCGATTAGCAGGCGGCAGCTGCTCCACGGCCCTGCATAGAGATTGTTCGGCCAGTTTGTTGTCTGGGTTTTGCACAGCGTTGGCAAAGTCCTTCCACTGGCCGGTGGGTATAAGCGGTTCGCGCAGCGTGCGCAAGAAGTCCTTCACGCAGCAGCACAGCACATAGATGTCCGTGTTGCCCAAATGCGGTGTCACCTTGCCGCGCAGGAACTGCTCCTTCAGTGCCTTGTACTCGCGCTCCGACGACGACATGCGATAGAGACCCACCTCCGTAAGGCCACGCGCCTCAATCTCGTTGACACAGTGCACAATTAGTGCGGGAATCAAGGGCGCAACCGCTGGCGCAAAGTCACTCAGATAATGCATTTCCGTTTTGGCCGTGGGCGTGCCCGACTGCGGCACACAGGTGACCGTCAGCAGCTGTCGACAGTCGATGTGACAACGCACTGGACAGTCGCGACAGCGCAATCCCACCGAGCCAAAGCGAATGCTGTAAGGGATTTGAATTAAATTTATAATTTTCTATTTAGGTTTGTTATTTTAAAATGCTTTACTGTACCGTTTCTGGCACTGGACACAGTTGTCGCCACGCAAAAAGGTCTTCTGGCTGAAGCTGTGTTTGCGCATCAGGAGACGATTCTGCTGCGCAGGCGATTGGCCCACAGCCATGGCATTAAGTGGCGTTAGCGGCGGCGCTGTAGGCTCCTTGACGCCGGAACGTCGGGGCGTTGAGGTAGTCTGGACATCGGCAATGCGCTCATTGGATATAATCATAGGCAGCGATTCAATGGTGGACTCGGCGCGTATGACACCCTGTCCATCTTGTGGTATCGTCACCTTGGTGGTGGCACAGAAGCGCTCTGCGCCCTGACCCACATCCAATGTGTGCTGATCCACGTGACCCGCAGTTGGAGTGCCCACGTGGCTGCCATTGTGGCCCGTGCTCAGGCGAGAGCGTTTATTGCCAACACATGGCACCGGATTTTTGGGCAACGACGGACGATGCTCACGCCACGACTTGGAGCGTCGCACATCGAGAAAATCATCCTCAGAGTGTGTTATGGACAAATCGGATAACAAAGAGCCCGTCGAATTAATGTCCCCATACGATTTGTCCTCGTGCAGGGTATTCAACGATTTGCGCTTGCGCGTCCCGCCCGAGGGCAGCGTATTCAGAAAGGCTAACTTATCGCGCGTCTCGTTGTTCAAATTGCGTTCGTGCCGCAACAGATCAGCCACGGCCATTATCTTATGCTCCATAGCGTCGCGTTCGTGCTCGGCCTGACGCCGCGCCTTAATTTCTGTGTCGATAATGCGGCGCGCATGATACAGTTTGCCCTCGAGATCGCCCATCTTGGCCAGCGACTTGTCCAGCTCCGTTTGCAGGCGCGCATTCTGTGTGGCATATCCATTGCACTTCTCGTGGTACTGGTCAAACAGGCGCAAGAAGCGCAGGAATTCTGTGTGTGGACAAATCAAATTCAAGTTACGCTTTCTATTGCCCAGACGTGGCAACTCACCCTCCTCGGCGCTGCCGTCGGTCAGCACTTGCATGCAGCGTCGCAGATCGTCAAACGACGCCAACACGGAGAGCGTCATTTTTGTTTGATGCGCGCCAATTTGCCAACTGCGGTTCAATTGAAAATCGAGAAACCTATTTATATGTTATTCGTACACTCTTCTTTCACTCTCACTGATGGTGAATTAATTTTCAAATTCGATCCCGTTTACAACAACAATGAGTACAGCTAAGAGGAAGCACGCTACAAAGGACGCGACTTTTTTATCGGATGAAGTGCCGTTGTTTCAAATTTTTTCTAGATATGTGTAGTTAGCGATACTTTTGCTGTCGTAAAGGTTTATGCTATCGATGATTTGATATGCGATTGTTACAGTTTTGTTATATTGCGATTCTGAACACCTAAAATATCGATACAACAAATTTCGATACTTTATATTTTAAATCAAAACAGATATTTTTAGACTGTATAAGGTTATATTTTTGAGCCTTTAAATTGGGCGCGTCGCTTGTGAATTTAAATAAAGGAGAAATACCTAATGTAGATAAAGTTAATAGAAATTTGCAAATCAAATGTCATAATCTGTATAAGGTGCAGAATTATGGCGCTTTATAAACAAATAGACATGCGTTCAATAACTGGTGTGTGCAACATCGTTCGTGCTGAACTATCGAATAAAATGGTATTTCTTTTTTTTTTTTTAGTACTTTTTACTAAAAATTACCAACACTTTGCCGCTCTCCATTTGCAGTCGAGGATTCTGAATAATGTCGGTCGCCTCGCCTTCCAATCCCGCTCTGGCATTACAGAGCAAACGCTGGAATGGCCTGCGCCATGTTCTGGAACGTGAGGGTCTCTTTTGCAAGGATGACTTCACGCCCTCGCCGGACAATCTGGAGTTTCTACAGACTAAATGCAAGGTGCTCATCATTGGCGCCGGCGGCCTGGGCTGTGAGCTGCTCAAAGACTTAGCCTTGATGGGCTTTGGGGACTTGCACGTGATCGACATGGACACCATTGAGCTGTCAAATCTGAACCGTCAGTTTCTGTTCCGGCGCACGGACATTGGCTCCTCGAAGGCGGAGTGCGCCGCCCGCTTCATTAACAATCGTGTGCCCACGTGCAAGGTGACGCCGCACTTTGCCAAGATTCAGGACTTCGATGAGACCTTCTACCAGCAATTCCACATTATCGTCTGCGGCCTTGACTCCATTGTGGCCCGGCGTTGGATTAACGGCATGCTGCTCTCCATGCTGCGCTACGATGAAGAGAACAACGGCAGCATTGACATGTCCTCCATTATACCGATGATTGACGGTGGCACCGAGGGCTTTAAGGGCAACGCACGCGTCATCCTTCCCGGCTTTACGGCATGCATTGAATGCACATTGGACCTATTCCCACCCCAGGTCAACTACCCGTTGTGCACGATCGCCAACACGCCGCGTCTGCCGGAGCACTGCATCGAGTACGTGAAGATCATCCAGTGGGACAAGGAGAGCCCCTTCAATGCACCCCTGGACGGTGACGATCCGCAGCACATTGGCTGGATCTACGAGCGTGCCCAGGAGCGCGCCAATCAGTTCAATATCAGCGGTATCACCTATCGCCTGGTGCAGGGTGTCATCAAACACATTATACCGGCTGTGGCCAGTACCAATGCGGTTATTGCCGCCGCCTGCGCCATGGAGGTATTCAAGCTGGCCACCAGCTGCTATGACAGCATGTCCAATTACTTCAACTTTAACGACCTGGACGGCATTTACTCGTACACCTACGAGGCGGAGAAATCCGATGGATGCTTGGCCTGCAGCAACACTCCGCAGGTGCTGAACATAGGCGATCCCAACACGACTACACTGGAGGATGTCATCAAGCAGCTGTGCGAACTGCCGCGCTTCCAACTTAAGAGCCCCGCGCTCACCACCGTCATGGCCGATGGCAAGCAGCGCACTCTCTACATGGCCAACGTGCAGAGCATCGAGCTGGCCACTCGCAAGAACCTGACGCAGTCCCTGGGCGAGCTGGGCCTGCAGGATGGCCAGCAGCTGACAATCACCGATGCCACCTCGCCAACGGCCATGACATTGTTGCTCAAGTACCAGGCCAACGAGGTGGAAATGTCATAAAAAGTAATAAGAAAAACTCATTAAGTCTGGTTTTGATAACTTTTTTAAATAACGTTATAAAATACCAAAACTTCCCTGTGCTTGATGAAATTTTAAATCCTTTAAAAAATACCAAAATTGATTTTCTATAAAAAAAATACCTAAATTTGCTTATAGTCGCCAATTGGCATAATTTTTGAAAGCAATTTAATGTATTCCTATTTAGCAAAGCAGCCGCGACATTTTTTACTGCTTTGGCTGATGTTTGAGGTCCAAAAGGCGAAAAATTTATAAATAGTTAATAAAGAACCAATTCGATTAAAAATAAAACAAATTGGTTAGTTTATACCGATTAATTTCGCTTAATTATTTTAGTTTCAAGGTTGATAAGGTTGTAAAGTTAATATCAAAATATACATATACATACATTTTAAGAATTAGTTACAATCATTTTTTAAAATCCTTTATAGATATATTAAAATTGCTTATCAAGCTTGTTGCTACAATTGGCGAGCGTCATTCCGCATTAATTTTAATAGCAACCGATCGGCGCTGTTTTCAACATAAATCAACAAAGATAAATCACATTTTGGAGGAGCTCATGTCCAGTATGAATTTCTTGCCAGTGAAGCCCTTGAAATTAAGCGCGGCAGCCGCGGCCTCCTTGAACTTTCCCAGCGGCACCATCTCATGCGTTGGCGCCACAAACTTGCCCTGTTCCATTAGCTGGCAGAGGTCCTGGAACATTTTCGTGCGCTCTGCGGCGCTGTAGTTCTCCTTGGACCAGCGCGTCATCCAGAAGCCGCGAAATGCAATGTCCTTGAAGATGAGTGGGCCAGTGGCGACGGTCACCGGCTCGCGGGACATGCCACCATAGGTGACCATAACGCCGCGGTCGTCCAGATGTCGCGACACCTCCGTGGCGCTCTTGCCGCCCACACAGTTCAGCGCCAGCTTGGGACGCTTAAGTTTATTTGTCTTGAAGAGGTCGCTGGTGCGCATTTCCTCTTCGGTGAGCACAGCACTGGCGCCCAGGCATTGCAGCATCTCTTTGAGCTCGCAAATCTCAGGGCGATTGCGCACAATGCCCACACTATTGATGCCCCAGGCGCGGCACAGCTGATGCACGGCTTGGCCAACGGCGCTGTTGGCGCCATTTTGGATGACCGTGTCGCCGGGCGACAGTTGGACAAAGTCCTTGAGCATGCGGTAGGCGGTACAGGGATTGACCGTTATGGTTGCTGCTTCCGCCAGGCCAACCTTGTTGGAAATGGCCAGCAACTGATCCTCGTTGAAGACGCCGTGCGTCGTCCAAGTGCCCAGGCCGGAGGCCAGCGGCACCACATGCGCACCCGGCTGCAGGCCCTTCACCTGCTCGCCCACACAAACGACCTCGCCCACAAACTCGTTGCCCGCAATGGCCGGAAACTTGGGCTTCACTGGATATTTGCCTGCAATTGATGCATATATAGATGTTTATATAAGATATTTATATTAATAATTAATAGTTAATGCAGACTTGCCCTGTATTGTGTTGATGTCGGCTGGGTTAATAGGCGCCGCCAGAATTTTGACCAGCACCTGTTTGTCCTTTGGATCCGCCAGATTATCCTCCACCAGCTTCAGCACATCCTGCGGCTCCCCATGCTGCGAGTACTTTAGCGATTTGGCCACGACGCCCATTTGACGTGACAATTGGAAAGGTCGCGTCCAAGTTGGCAGCGTTCTACGAAACATATTTTATTGGGCCTTGTATTTTTTTATTTTATGTGAAATAACTAATAGAACAACGGAAATTTCACAACAGATTTTTTGTTGTGCTTTTAGGCCGGTTGAGTTGTTTCCACCTATCATATATTAATTTGTTTCCACTGCATGCGTTCAATTTGTGGAAGCTTTTATTGTGTGACAAAATACAATAGCATCATCTTTAAACTGCATATTGATTAAATGAATTTATTTAATTAGTAATTCAAAAATGACTAGGCACTCTAATTACATCAATTTTTTAAATTAAAGTTTTTGGACACAAATTTTACATTGTACAAAAGATTTTGATCTTTTTAGCCATTCATTGTTTCCACTGAATGAAAATTTATTATATATATATATATTACCACGCATTATGTTCATATAAGAGCTTATGCAACCTAAGAACTTTAGAAAATACTAAATTGCCCAGTAGTGTGACCATAGTGCTTCTAAGCCTGATTGCTGCGCGCCAAGAAACGTCACAATTTCAAAGTTTTAAAGTCAAAGCTATGTCGTGCGCTAATTGCAGTGTGCGGGCTGTCACGCAACTTCCTGTTTCCTTTTCCGTGTGGTCCGCCTTCGTGGTGCAGTTGGTTGGGCGGGTTACCTTTGTGCACTTGCGACCGCAGTTGCAACCACGTGTCCCAAACGTTAACCACCACCTCCATTAAAATTGTATTAGCATAAAATTGCGATATAATGTTGTGAGGGTGATTGGCAGGATGTAACAACCAGTGTATATTTATGAATATGCAAATTTTGTCCCTTCAGAAATATAATAGAAAAAATGCAGTTTTTCTACTCCGTAATATAATTTTAATTCGAACAGTTTACGTTCGGTTTTGCAAAATAAACAGAAATCAATAACTATGGGACAGACAGACGGCAAAGAAAAACTTCATGTCTAAGGCCCGCTCCACCATTCCTGAACAACCAAACCGCCCACCCACCTGCCATAATTATACATGCCACTAAACAGTTAGGGGCATGCTAACTTTATGGTTACGTTGGTAACATGAAGCTTCACATGACTGAGAATATAGAAAGTGTTTGCTTTTTAAGCTTTTGACTATCATAAAAAACTGATGGAAATGCAATTTAGAGTGTCTGTTGTATCAAATGAGATCCAGTTCTAGAAAGTATGTCGACTAGTCGGATTACTTAGGCCCTGTTTGTATTTGCACTTATTGTGGTGATAAAAGACGTTGCCGGGGACTTTCATAAAGCAGCCGTCACAGGACCCCCGCCCGTACAACCGCACGGAAACGAAAAATCCAATAAAATAAATGTATGTGTGAACTATTCGTTGCTGGTCGCGTGCAGCGGCGTTTGGCTCGCATGCGGCTCCTGTCCGAGCTTTAGTTAACATTTAGCCTTCGAGCGCCGCAGTTGCCAAGTTGTCTCTCCACCCAACAGTTGGAAAAATGTCCACACGCCGAGCGCTCAATCCGCGCGCCAACGTATTCATACTGGTCAATCTGGGCTGCGAGGCGCTGTACGTGATTGACCAGCGTCTGAAGGCGCAACAAATTGCGCCCGACAAATCCGTTCAAGGTGAGTCCAGCCCAGTTGAGCGCCAGCCCAGTCTAATTCAGTTATTGGCCATTGCTATCTTCAGTTATACAGGACATCACCAGTGTGCTGCTGGAGCCAAAGTTCATTGAGTCGCTGATCAACGGATCCACGCACAGCAACGCCCAACTGCTGACCGCGGAGCACTGCAAGTTCATGCTAAACGACATTGCCACCTGTTCGCTGATGCGGCTGGACGGGACGTCGATGGAGAAGTTGTGGAACCTGATGACCATGGTGTACAAGTGGCAGTTGTTCGTCTCGCGGCATCAGCACCATCTGTTGGACATCACGTTTCGCCATCTGGACGCGATTAATCGCCTGTATCCGGACGCAAGGCGGCACATGCTCATCGACTTTAGCAAGAACACGCTGCTGGACTTTTGGAATGCGTGCGGCGAGGAGCAACAGCTGGCCATCTATCGTACCAACAAGGCCTGGCTGGAGTGCTTCAACACAAAGATTTCGCTCCTCATACGGCTGGGATTTCAGGCAATGGACGGCAGTTTCCTGCCCGCCCTCGATCAGGAAAACTTTCAGGACTATGCCCAGTGCATTGGCGACAACATTTATATGAAACACAACGAACTGGCCCAGCGGCAGCAACGGGAGCCCAACAGCATGGATCAGTTGGCGGCGCAGTTGAACATCAATCAGACGCCGTCCGGTGCCGGTGAGGATTTACAGCCAATGGATGCGCGCCAGGTGCAGCAGCAGTTCGAGCAAACATTCTCCGGCATACTGTTCACGGATACGGACAGCAATGCAGCGTCAGCAACGGCGCAGGCGGAGCGGAATCCCAACGCATCCGGCTGTCAGTTTGTCCAGCTGCTAACCAGCAACAGCGGCACGGATGAGCTAACCACCACGGCGCAGCGGAGCGGGGGAACGGTGCTCAATCAGCAATTGCTCGATTTGTACAGCAAAATGCACTGAAAACGGGACTGTGGCGCCACCTGGTGTGAAGTAGGAGCAGTCATATAATGCATAATTAAAAAATATTGTATTTTGTTTGTAAAATAATTACAAAAAAACGTGTGTTTTTCTTTAGCAGTTTCGAAGACATTGGTGATCCAACAACATTACAAAAATTTTGAGCTTGCGACTTAGTTATATAGTCCTAAAAGTTGCTGCTGTCTGCATGGGTTTCTTTGAAGTGTTGCGAATAAATAAAAAAAGGTGTACGAAAAATGGATAATTGAAGTTCACAAGTAGATAAATAACTGTGTTGTGTATGTGTGTGAGTCGACAACTGCCCGTAGCTGCCAAAAATGTTGATAACTTATGGCAACATAAAATATATAGTCAGGATTAATTACTGCTTGTTCGTCCAGATTTATAGTTAGTCGCTGTTTCTTTTACTTCTGTTTTTTGATAATAGGGAGATGGTGATGGTTTCGGGAGTTGGTGGTGGGATGGCGGGTTGCGAGGCAGTCAGTGCAGTGTGTCCCAGACACATTACATTTTCGCCTTGAGCGGCACCGCATCCACCATGATATGCAGCGCCATCTTGAGGCACTCCTCGGCAGAGCTTATCTGGCCGCAGGGGAAATCGTCACCGTATTGCGTCAGGAAATCACAATATTTTTGATAATTGCCCAACGCAAAATCATAGTTATAGGCACCCAATAACTTGAGGTCCGTCTCATCGGTTACTAGCGGCACGGACACCTTGTACGGCAATTGTACATACTTCAAATAGTCCATTTCGCACGCCTCGCACTTGCAGTTAAAACGATACTGCATGGATAGGGTTTCCTGGCGTTGTTTCTTGCTGAAGACGGCAAAGTGAGCGCTATCATAAAAAATAAGAGATCAATTAAAATTTTAATTACATGGGATTACTTTGGGCCCGTACTACATACCCGTAGTTGTCATAGAGCACATTTCCGGCCTTGATGGGTCGCAGCACAAATAGATAGGCCTTGACGCCCTCATAGATGCGCAGCGTGTTGGGCGCACACGAGTGATTCAGGAGAGAGAGGAACGCATAGGCGCCGGATGAATGCGACTGATCGTCCTTTGTTTCGTTCGCCTGTTCGATGAGATCGATGCCATGCATATTCGATGGTGATGTTTGTAAGTGTCTGAACAGGAGATCCGTGAAAAAGTTGCGACCATCCTCGCCGCCCAGATAATCCTTCAGCGGCGTATACTCAATGATAAAGTGCTTGAGGACGGCACACACGACCGATCGCTGAAAGAGATCCGAGACGGAGCGCTGCTGCTGATTCGTCACCAGACCGTGTATGGCCCGATAATGTTCTTGGGGTGTCAGCTGCGTAAAGTCTAAATCGAAGACGGACTTGTGCTGATTCTGCGGCTGCTCACAGTATGCCATCAGCTCCTCGATGCTGCCGTGAAGCGCCAACGCGCTCAGCGTCGTGCGCAACGCAATGCCGTGGATTTTGTTAAACATGCGATGCAATAGGTCAATGATGGGGCACTCGTATTTGTGGAAAGTGCTGTTCGCGCGCTGCTTGCACTCCTCCGAACAGAACATGGCCGAGCAGCAATTATCGCAGGGTATGAGCGTTAGATAGCGCTCCTCTTTGCAGGTGGCGCAACGGATGTAGCGCATGGGCGCCAGCAGCGATGAGCAGAAGGGCTGCTCGGCGGCAACCACATCGCCAACGACCAAATCATGCGTTGTCACTATAAATCGGCCTTCATCGGGTGTTTCGCGCATTTCCAGGCAATTGGCGATGTACGGCACCTGTGGATGTGGGTCGAAGCTGAGCTTGAAGTCGTACGGCACAATATCCGGCGGTTGTTGCTGCACCAGCTGCTGGCAGTCGCGTTCACGCTTGTCCAGCTTGTGACGCAGCCTCTCCGGATAGTTGGCCTTGCGCGCCAGCTCAATGTTCGCCAAGCACTCACGATACCGCTTCCATTCGAAGAACACCGCCGACCGATTGGCATATCCAATCGACAAATGCTCCGAATTTGGTTCCGCATAGCAAATGCTCTTGTTATACAATTCAAGTGCCTGCGGCGAAAAGAAATTTTTGAATTAATTAACTCCGAGAGATGTGAATGCAACGCGAAATTAAAATGTTGGGCAACATATCAATAAATAAATTAGAGTAGCCAACTAAAGTTGAGTGCAAAAAATATCAGAGTAACCAGATTGAATTTACCTTAAAAAGCTACCAAACCTTGTATTAAAATTAAATGTAATTGCTTTTTGGGTATTCTCATATGCAAACTTAAAACTGAATAATGTAGAATCAAAAGATTTGTGTATGCTACAACTTAGCCTACTTGCCTGAAAGTATTTTCTGTTCTTTAGCGAGAACTGCTCGTTGCCCAGCATGCGAAATTCGACACTGCGCTTGTTGCATTTGCTCTCGCGCAGCGTCACGTTCAGGAATATCTTCTCCATGTATTTGAAGTCAATCAACGCATGCTCAACGAAGTTCACCTTGGAGTAGTTCTCTTTTAGCTCATTGAATTTGCCGGATATAATTCCAATCAGTTTCCAGTCGTTGAGCTTTTTGATCAGATCGTCGCTCACGTCGTATACGTCCATTGTTGTTGTTATTGTGCCTTCGCGATTTATCCTTGAGTTATACATGTACCCAGACACACACACGCTCACTAGACAGCGCCAAGCCGCTTGCTTTGGTCGTCGTCGTCCTCCTCGCCGTGTTTTGCTCGCACGTCGCGTGTGTTGCGTCGCCGCCGCCGCCTGTTTTTTCACCAACAAAATATGTTTCTGAATGTGTGTGTATGTGCCTTGCCGCTTTTAAGTCGCGTTTGTGTGTGGCGTTAATATGCAATTTAACAGAGAATTTCGTTAATTGTACTGCAAATTTTATTCCACTATGCGCCAATCCTGATCAAAAATTTATTTTAGTTGGTTCTTTTCTTTTTGGCGAATTCAACCGCAGTGTGACCGTGGTTGGCGAGTAATAAAATACCTGATTTTCATGGTATAAGATACTAGTAATCACGCGGTAAGACCAGTTGTTGGATTTAATTTGTAACACGTAAGCGCCATCTAGAGGCTGCAGCTTGTATAGTTTCCAAAATTAGCCGAAAGGTGTGCATTATAAAAAGGGTTAATTTTGATTTAAGGGAATGTACCACATTACTTTGACACACAATAACAGTAAAAAAAGAACAACAGAAGCTTAGAAAAGTCAAGTTTATTGCCATATTAAAGATTGCTTGAGCTCGTATTATTATTTCTCCTCACACCACTCGTTCTCTTTGCGCACCTGTTCCTCCTCGGCTGCGGAGAAGTCGTTGGCAATAGCAAACGTCTCGCGTATGTCCTGAAGCGACTTGCCTTTGATCATGTTGGCGCACGTTTTGCAGGTGACATCCAGTAGGCCTTGGATGTTCAAATAATTGGCCGCTAGAATGAGCTCGAACAATGTGCCCTGGTCGACTTTCAGGAAGTCGGCATCCCATGATGAAATGTCGTCGGTGCGCTTTTCCTTGTTCTCATCCTCCTGCGGCTGCTGGGGCTCGTCCTGGGCGTGATAGGTGGCCCAGTGGAGCACCTTTCGCAAAATAGCCGAGTTCACATTAGGGAGCGGCAGCACGCTATTGTCGCTCTCATCACCCAAATCTTCGAGTGCCGTTTTTATCGTCTCCGAGCACTTGGCAATTTCTATGTCGGTGTCAAAAATCTCCTTATCGGAAGATTCCAAGCGAATTATTGGCATGTTAAATCAACTGTAATATTGTGGTTTTCTTTTTATTGAAAATGCTGTTTAATTATATTTAACACGCATACCTCTTTTTTACTCTGCCGATTTATGTTTGATTAACAGTGTCTCCCAATTTGTCAAACAGATGCGGATAGACGTGCTTTTCAAGGCACCACATAAAAAGCTAAAAATAAGTGCTTTATTTATTTTTTTTATTCGGCTGCTTGTTCTTCAACTTGGAAATGATGAATTTCAAAAATGCCGAAGGTAAACATGCATATATGAATTCAAATAACTTTTTTAATATTTTTGTAAGCTCAATAAGTTTGATCTAAATTTAAAAAGTCCGATTCCATTTAGTTTATAAAATATGACTATCACGCTTTGCCCGGCTACTAATGTGGCCATATCAAGGGCAGTGCGACCAGGAGTAAAAAAATACTATTCCAATAATATAGCACAACATACTTATGATAATTAAAAATTCTCAGCGGATAGCTGCAGAAAAATCGTACAATTATTATGTTATTTCGTAGATATAATGTACTTGACGTTTTGGAATGTATGAATACCCGCACAGTTTTAACTGTTGTTCTTTTAGTCTCCGAGCAAAAGCTTGCAAGTCGCGCTACAAATGTGACCATATCACGCAAATCATGCGAGAAGTAAATACCTTATAAAAAAATAGGACAATACATGTATTAAACAAACTAAAATTTTATTTTACCAAAAATTTATGTTATATACATATATTTTATATATATTGGTGTATATTTTGGAATGCATATTCAGTCTTAACTGATATCACAGTTAGTCAAGATAACTTAAAAGAAAGTCGAAAAGCTTTGATAGAATCGACATCGATGTATCCGCAATCGTTATAATGAATTGAAAGAAAATTTCCATCAAATCACCATGTTCGAATGCCCGCAAAAAACGAAACAGGAAGAGCGCCGATAAAGCGATGATCGTTGGCCAGATGAGCCAGAGCAAGAAACGTGCCGTCATCAGGAGCACATACCAAGTTATAAGAAAGACAATCACATATGCTATCAAAGTGCCCATGTCCGTGGGTATGCTGGCGTTCTTCACTATGTACTCGTACATAACGACGAAAAAAGACGAATCACGCCAATCGCCGGCTTGTTCCCAGTTTTGCGCTGTCATTTTGATTATCGGCTTATCTGCTATAGAAACGAAAACGAGGCAAACTGCGTCAAGTTTGATTAAAATGTGATTTACCTACTTACACACTTTTCGAAAGCTAACACAAAGATCACCTAATAAATCCTGAACAGCTGTCCGCTGTAAGTAAGTGGACAAATACCAAACATCGTACTTTAAATACCAAATTTGCTGCTAATTTTGTTATCGAGAGCAGTTATCGCGCGACATCTGGGACATTTTAAATTTAGCAACACAAGAAAACAAACAACCACATTCGGTTTTAGGGGGATTAAAATGTTGATTTACAAGCTCAAAGCAACGTGCGTGTGTGCATTGAACTTGCAATCATACTTCCAGCAATTCCCTTTGAAACAGTCAATGTCCTGGCTAAAAATAGAGTAGGTTACAGATGCTGAATATTTGCATGGTAAGCAATTTCCTTTTCTTTTGAGCTGCCATTTGGGGGCTGGTTCAACCAGAGTTCAATGTACTGCACCTGGAGCGCTTTTGTTCGCCAGAAAACGGAACGAAATCGCATTTTAATGGCCAAAATTGCACACCTAACAAAGCCATACTGCCTTGATGTATAGAAAATGCAATAAATTGGCCAATTTCTGGCTGATAAAAGCAGAAACCTAACACCATGTTTAGCAAATTGACTCCTTCAAACGAAATACACGTTGGCGACAAATAATGGCTTATAATACGTATATCGATATACAATATATTTTTACTTTTGTATTGCGTGTGCCGGCAATCAGATTGTCAACATAGATGCATGTTAGCCAGAAAGCTTATTAAAGGTATCAAAGGGGCGGGACCTGTTTCAAAATAACTTTTGAAGTAATTATTTTTATCTAAAATCACCAAACAAAACACTCAAATGCTATATATAATAAGAAACAAATATTTCGTTCTGTTCTTGTAACACATCGCATGCCTTTGTCTCTAACAGACGGTTGATGCCATAAGACAATTCAGACCCAATCTGTGGCAGTTGGACCAACAAAGCACATCTGCATTTGTGAAACCATATTTATGTGGGCTCGTATTGCATATGTAATGCTTACGGCGCATTTGGGTTATGCCAATAAAAATACATTCTTTCTGTGGTGCACGTAATATTTACTTACATATATATGTATTATGCCTAATATAAAGCCCATTTCACCAGGTGTTCTATAACGATTTTATAGAATGGTCCATATATTTATTTTTAAGCATCTTGTGGAATGCAAACAGCGGAGGCCTTATTTATTATTCACTTACATACATAATATGCCTAACGTTATCAATATTTCAACAAGTATTCTTTAACAATTATGTAGAGTGGCATATTGTACACATATTTATTTTTGAGCATCTTCGCATTTTACTTTAGTTAGTGAAATGCAAACACAGCAGAGTCCTTTGCATTGACTGGACACAGGGCAAACATTGTCAAGTTGACTACCAAAAAAAAAAAAAAAAACAGCATGTCAAATGTGTGCTGAATGTAAAATGAAAGGAAGCGGAAATGTTCAGGCAAAAGTCGAGCAAGCAACAGGAAGCTACACAAACACTCTCACACACACACACACACACAAACACAAACAGGCGTCAGTACGAAAGGAGATAGTGCGACACTTTTATGAACATAGCAACAAAGCCAGATATAATAACAGGCACAGCAACTGCAATAATAACAAGCAAGAGTGGTCGGGAGTGCCCGACTAAAAGATACCCTAAGCATAGCTGCAAGCTAATGTTGGATACACTTCAAGATATATGTGTCTCCTGTTTTTTAAGTTTCTATCTTAATCAATACTTTACATACATGTCCACCAAACTAATATACCCTTTTTTTACCCATTTTTCATGGGTATGGGTTATAACCAACAACAATAACAACAACAGCTTGCCGTTGTCTCTGGTCTGTTATATAAGTAAATAAAGGCGTGACACAGTTCTTGCTTTCTCATTCCCACACACATACACATACACATACACATACAGATACAGATACACACGCACACACCGTTGCAGGGAAACACATGGCGGTATCTTATTTATAGTCCTGTTGCTCCTGTCAAAGTCAGTCAACCAGCCCAAGCAGTCACTTGTAATGCCATTGCTGCAACAAAGTCGCATAGCCTTTGCCGCTGCCTTTGTGTCCTGTTTGCAATTCGAGTGTACGTGTGTGTGTGTGTTTGTGTGTGTGTCCTGTGCACCAAACAGCATAGGTAACAGCCTGCTGTGTAACGAAAGTGGCATAGTTGAGGATTGTTTTGGGACCAGATTAAATGCGGCATGCGAACCACTTGATAAATGAATCTTTACGGTTACCGACAACACAAAACACAAAAGATATCCCAATCAAAAGTGCATTCCATTTAGGAGTCAATTAAATATCTCCAATCATTTCAATAGAAACTGCAGCCATGAATGTAGGTTTGAGTGAAATGGTATTTATTTACCTTCAATTAATTGCCGCACTTTGTTTTCATTATGATTTCTTGGGATTTGCATTTTAATGAATCGCATTTACGCCAACTTAAGCTTTTCTAAACTAATCGCGTTGACTTACATTATTTCTCATTTAGATAAATTCTGTCCGGCTTTTCTGCATTCAATATATGTTGATTTAACTTTATTTAATATTAGCAACATCAATTTTGACATGTAAAGTTCTTGGATACACAGCTCTCATATTTGAACCTCCCACAACTTTGTCAAATCGGAAAGTATTTTCATGTTTAATGGAAACGAACCACTTTTTTCCAAATGTAAAATTACAAATTTGCATTTTTATTCGATTATGTTAGTCATAATTAGATTTTGACAAAAAATTGGACATATAAAGTTCTTGGATCCATAGCTCTTTTATTTCAAACTCCTATAATTTGGCCAAAACAAGGTATTTTTTGTCATGATCAGTGATATAGATGGATTCTACATTTAAAGTTTATGCAAAAATGGATTTTTGTTTTTATTTTTTGGATAAAAAATCATGTACTTTTTCTCTTACTCTTTTTCGAAAAAATTCTTTTTCGAAAAAATATAGATTTGCAATTTTACACTTTTGTTCGAAATTTTTTGTTAAAAATCATGCAAAAGTTGACAAAGAGTCTAAAAAAATAAAATAAAAAAAATTATAAAAAGTTTAAAATTTCGAAAAAATTAGTTTCTTAATATACAGAATTAGGTTATAAACTGCAGATGATATCTTTTATGTGCTCCACTTAAGTAACTACTAAGTAATTTATATGTGAATTGTATAT
Source organism: Drosophila melanica (assembly GCA_004143765.1). Classification (NCBI taxonomy): domain Eukaryota; kingdom Metazoa; phylum Arthropoda; class Insecta; order Diptera; family Drosophilidae; genus Drosophila; species Drosophila melanica. Next base: position 23,464 of record SCDT01000373.1, read on the forward strand.
TGTTTGACTTGATGCGTTTGATGAAACCCTCATAACGTTTCCCATTTGCCATTGCTATCACTCCAACTCGTATTTGCCGCGATAAGCGACTGCGAATGCGACAAGGGGCGACGTTTTAAGTTCAGGTTGATGCGTCTGTCAGATTGGCAAGCAGTGCACATGTTTACTGTTACTTTAAGTGCATTAGGTGACAGCGAATCTGGCCGCAAAAACGGAAAAGAAACCCATTCGACCTTTCATACTGTTTTGTGCTACACGTGCCCCAGCCACATCCGCAACGACGCAGCAAGCCTTTAAGTGCATGCAGCTCCTCCCACTCAACGTTGACCTTTCGCGTTGGGTTGGCAGTTGGGAGTTGGGAGCCGGGAGACGGCGCGGTCTGGCTGTCGACTTGCATGTTGAGAACCATTTGATATCGTCATGCATATAGCCGAGACACTTGATAAAATTAATGAGCATCGAGCGAGCCGAAAATAAGGGAGAAGCTGTTGAACGCACTGAGGCCCCGGGAGATAAATATTGAGAGTGGGTCTCATCGAAATTGTTTGGGGATTCGTCGGACGGAGCAACAGGTTTCGATGGGGTGTGTCTACATTTTTCTTACACACAACTGAGCTAAACTTTTAAACTATATTATCAATAACTCCTCAATTTAAGCAGCATTCAGAAAAGTCAACGCTTCGGGGCCAATTGCTGAATCAACAAAAGGCAAAAGAATAAAAGCAAAATAAAAAAAAAGGTAAACTAAATGTTAAAAGCGTTGAAAACGAGCGAGAGGAAAAGTGGTTGAGATGGGGGCAGGGTTGTGGACAGGGACAGGGGCAAGGGACGGTGTTTTTAAATGTCAGCGCGTAATAAAATTTGGACGCCTTTTACGCATTTTTAAGTTTGCGTCGCTTGCGCATAAATAAAATTATTAACAAATAAATGAAAATGCGCAGTAAAATTGAATTACTCACACATAAGCAAACACTCACCTACACAAACACACACACACATATATATATTTTTTTTATTTTTCTTATTTTTTAATATTTTCATTCAATTTTTTTTTGCAGGTTTGCGTCCGTACCAAACATAAATATCAAAGGTGACTCCTCCAAGAAGCCAAAGAGACACAGCGCTGCTTGTGTGTGTGTGTGTGTGTGTGTGTGTGTGTGTGTGGATGTGTGTGTGTAAGTAGTTTTTTTATATTATATATTTTTGTTAGCTTGGACTGGATTGGGAGCTTGTGCGGAGCAGGGCCGTGCGCCGGCTGTCGTGTCAATTCAATCAACTTGCTTTCTTGCCAACTCCCCACGAGCCTCTTATGGCTGCTGCTGTTTGGTTACACAAATGAAAATTTATTGTATATGCTTTATGCATGCGTTGATACAATGTATAAGGATAGAGGACAACGCGCGTATACAATAAATTTTCAATTTGCTGCACAGGACACTCGACAAACTGCGTCGTTTAAAATGAAATTGTTGCCAATGCAAAAGGCATTAATAAAACATTATACACACATATTTATTTGTATGTATCAAAATGAATATATAAATATAAATTCATATTTCTTTTGCTGCCTATTGTTATATACAAATTGGAAAAGTTTTGCGCACAAAGCTCAAATTTATCCCCTCTCTCTCTATCTCTCTTCTATTTAGTCGTCAACGCGTCATGTCTGCAGCCGCAACGTTGGCCCACATAAAAAGCATCACTCATACGCCGCGTGGGCCGAGAACTCAATTAACGTTTTCGCGCACTTTTGCCTTTGAGTTACCTGTTTAAAGCGGTTTCTTTTCTCTTTTATACACCATATACTCTTTGATAAACTCAAAAGAGCATACTGGGTTACTTTTTTAGAATTTGTCATTCATTTATTACGTGGCAATACTTGAATTAATGAGAATCGCATAGAGAAGGAGCCAAATTGCTTTGCTAGATATTTTAATTAAAGCCGAAGCAGCATTTACAATTCAACATGACGCAAACCTATTAAAATATGTAAATAGTCGATATATCTCACAAATGTTTGAAAACTTTGTAAATTTCTTTTAACTTTTGTTATATTTTAAACGAGTATTACGCAGTCGGTGCAACTCCACCGTTTTTACTTTGTGTTGGCTTGCTTGTGTCCAAGTCAGAAAGAGTAGCTGAATAGAAAAAATAAAGTTTTGCGATCTCTTGAAAGCTGTAAAGTTTTTGCTGCTGTTGTGCACGAAAGGCAACTTTTTACCTTTTCTTTTCTGAGCGCGTTTGTGGGCGGGCATAGGTAGCTAATAGCTTTGTGTATTTATCTAGATGTCGCGGCTGCTCTTTGCCGCCATCTCAGCTGCTTCAGCTGCCGTTGTCTTGCTGTCTTCCCCAGGCGCATTTACAAGCCATTTACATATGCGAAGGTTCAGCTCGCAGCTAAAACATCAACAGGGTAAACCGGGCAACAGTCAACAGTCAACAACATGCTCTCTGCGGTCGCTGTTGCATTAAAATTTATGCTTACAAAGCCGCTTAGCCAACAACTGCTACAAAAGCTGCAGCTGTGTGGGTGAAGTTTTCCCGTGCGCCCCTGTTGCCATTATGCAAACTTTACAGTTCAACTGAAGGTAACTTTTTTTTCCAGCGAACCTGCTAAAAGCTGTTCTTGGGTCTATTGAAAAGCTTAACCTTGAAATTTAAATATTGTGTGGGGGGTTTTTTCTAGAAACACTTTTTTTGCAATTGTTTTACATTTACAAATTTTAATTGTTTTCAGGTTTGCTGTCTAATCATATTATTGTTGTTAATAACTTGAATTCATATAGGAAATTATATTTTGATATTTTGTATGGGCATCGAATATTGCTGGTTCTATCACTTGGTTTTGTGGAAATGTATGTTGCAGGTAAAAGAAAGAAAGTTAAGAATTAAAGATTATATTTGATTATTTTTCGATTATTTGTTTTTAACATTTCTTAAAATCGATTTTGTGCACCCGCTTTAATATAATTTGGATACTATATAGTTTAGAGGCACCAAAATTGGTGCTCAGGTTTTTAGAATACTTCCTACTTCCTCTTGTTTACTTTTTGAATACATCCTTTCTATCTCCCCAAAATTAATTACATAAATAATGTATATATTTTTTATTTTAGATTTTATTTTTTGTTTCAACCATATTTCATTAAAAAGTAATAAAGATATATGTGTTAGATATATAACTTAACGTTGTTGATCGTTGATCTTCCTGAATGGAAAAATTAAGCCAATAGGCTTATCAAGTATCTCACCTTTAAACATATAGAAAATGTACGCTCTGCTCTGCATTTATCTTTGCTGTTTTCCTTTTTAGCTTGAAATCGACTTATGTGTCGCCTGACACTTTGATGTTTTTTTTTTTTTTTTTTTTGCAAATAGAGCCCGAGTTTTGTGGGCGTCGCGGCGTTAAACCTCAGCGCATGCATGGTATCACGTTATATGATCTAATATATATATATATGTGTCCGCGTGTATATTTATGTTCTTGATATATATACACGTATTTGATATATTTATTTATTGGCCAGACGCAGCTCGGAGCCTGCGATGACGTCATGCGGGCCGGGCTTTGAGCGGGCCACATAAAAGTAGCTCGTTAAAAATTGATGATGTGCATCAATGTGTGACGATAGGGCTTTCTGGCCACGTGGCCCACGCCCACATTTTGTTTGCAGATCCGAGTGGGCGGTTCTTAACCCATTGGTGATACCCTTCTTTTGTTTTTACCTTGTGCTTTGAGCATTTATCAACGTATTTGTTTTTAACATTTATGACTTTTTAAAGCCGCATTAAAACTCATAAAAAAGTCGCAATAATAAAGCAAAAATGCGATATACAACTTCGCTAAATGTCTGCGTACATCTGGGGGGCACATCTTTTATGGTTATGTGTGTGTGTGTGTCTGTATGTGCGTGTGTGCAGTCGACTTGCTAACCGGAGCACTGATATATAAATATATAATGCATGTCAGTTTGGTTTTGTGCTTTGATTTAGCAGTGGCTGGCGGCAGCATCGTTGATTTATGGCCGGCCAAAAGTATGCCAAATACACCCACGGCAAGCTCCACGGCATACGAGGTGCGCCCCTCAAGATTAGTGCCATCTTTAATGAAAATAGGAAGTAAAGTTTGTGATCAAGCTGGTAGCTGGTAAACAAAAATTTATCATATTCAAATTATTTTGGCTCAAACCTACAGACTTTGATACGAATTGGAGATATATAAAAACAAACAAAAAAGAAGAGATTACAAGCCACAAAAACAACTGAACTAAAGTCAAGCTTAGAATTTTGTTATTAATTGTCACAAAAATATACTTTTAATATATTTTTTTTTTTAATAGTATGTATTACTGGAGTGAGAGGTTGAAAAGTGTATGCGGAAATTAAATATATGTGCTTGTTTAGGTTGCATACTCATCGGTCGACCCTCGCATGTGCATGCCTCAGTGAAAATAAAGGAGCATAGAGCACAGCCAGCTGCTAGGCGTACGCAAATTTAATTAGTGCACAGGCGCGTTTAGCGCCCCGAAAAGAGTGCAGCGAAATGTGCGAGCTGTGAGAAATGCGCGAAATGTGTGTTCAGTGCGAAGTAAATGCATGCATATAACGCTTGGCTACGCTCGCAGATACGACCGAATGATGTAGCACACTTTCAGTCGCTGCGCACATAAAATCGCCCTTTGATTGAGACCTATAAAAAGGTTATGTGTCTTAAAGGCGAACACGTTCCAGAAATCTCTTCCCCAATAATTTGGTTATGCTCAAATTCTACATAAATTCAGCACAGTACCCCTACAGAATAAAGTTTTTTAATATAATTTTAAATACTTTTGAGTCGGTAATCTACATTACATTGTTTATTATTATTGATAGATAATAGCGATGCATTATTTTTTTCAATAGATTTTTTTTAATTACTATTTTTGGAATATTTAAAAAACAATCTAAAAAGCAAAAGCTCAAATTTTCATACTTTGCTCTTTAGGAAAAGCTTGTTGGGAAAAGTAGAAAACTATTTTTGTAACTTTATGGTTTATATTCTGAAAGTAAGCTTTAAGCTTAATCTTGGAGTAGATTCCCTGACTTGATTTTAATTAAGCTCTTTTCTATGCTTGTTAGGCTTACTTTTAGCTAACGTCTAAAAGTCAATTAAATCTGTAACAATAAGAATCACTTTCAGAACTTTTTCAAGAGCAAAAACTTGCCAAAGTTTATGCAACGTCAGCTCTACGAGGGGACTATATTGATTAGGGGTCTGCTGGCTCAACGCCTATTCGAGCTCACTAGCTAATTGAGTTGGGCAACTGAGAACCCAAGTTACTTGCAGTTGACGCCTGAGTTCACAACCTTTTTGGCCCGATAAACAAAATGCTGAATATGCACATTCGTTTTTTTTTTATGTTTACATGCGACACTCAGAAACCAAACTCAACGCATGTTATTTACCTAAAATATTACGCATACGCCGCTGTTGCCAATATGTATGATGTGCCAACACCAGCAACAAGGGCAACAACAACAAAAAAATAAATAAATGTAAAAAAAACACGCCCACGTGTGCTGAAAATGCTTTCCAACCTAATGGAAAATTCAACGCGCTTACCTTTTTTGAAATACGAGCAGAAGCCTAGCACTTGCTTTGGCGGCGTTGAATGTGCGCTGTGGCAAGTCAAGCATCGAGCGGCATTTAAGCTTTAAAGCAGCCTCAAGTATCGGGACATGTGCCTAACACTTAACACACCCACACACCCACACCACATCACACACAACATGCGAGCACACGCACACTGAACAGATTCGGAAATTTAGGACTGCGTTTTATACAGCTGGCTTCAATCAAATTAAGATTCTTAAACACAACGTTTTTATGTTTAATTGGGTTTCATTTTCTAAAATAATATACTAAAATGTTTTTAATACAATTTTTAAAAACAATATGAAACAACTATCCGAAAAAGTATTTGATAGATTCCATAACAATAAAATTTTAGCAGTGCAAAATTTTATTTTTCATATAACCGGCTTAATTCTACTCTTTTTCGTCTGGGAGAATGAATCTAACCTGAAGCTGCTCCTCCCATTCCTCCCAAATCCCGGAGGGCACAAAATTCTTCAGTTTTTCGCGCCATTCTGCAGAGGCCTCGTCCGCTGAGGAGAGCATTTCAAGACTTGCTCTTTTCTCAAATCCAACGTCTGTCGAGTTCACCGATACGCTATCAATTTGCTGGACCGTTGTGCAATCTGAGTCGGACTCACTTGGATTCATTCGGACCGACGACATGATCGATTGAGTGTCCAATGCAGACGATGAATCCGATTCCTTCAAAGAATTGCTCCAGGTCGGGTCGTCTACCGTTCGATCCCTGACGGTATCTATCCGGTTGCTTTTTTTTGTGTTATTCGATGATTCATCTGGAAAACGAAAATACTGCTCGTAATCGACATTGGTCTCCAACAGTATGTCACCGTAGGCGGCGAACTGCTCGTAGTGAATGGAGCGCATGTTGGGGCACTGCTTTGTCACGGGCCGATGGTACGGACAGCGGGAGTCCATTATCCACCGACGCGGCACCAGCATATCCGTTTTGGCGGTGGGGAACTGTTTTAACTTGTTGCTGTTGCCACCCATGGTGATGACCAATGTGCTGTAGAAGATGCCATCTTCGACTAGCTTCCTCATTTCCTGTATCTGGGAGAACTCGTTCAGCACGCACTCAAACGGTCCGATACCAGAGCGATCGAATCCATTCAATTGACAGAGGATTTTGGGCGACAAATAAGGGAAGCGTATGTGCTTCATCACATTCGCCACACAAGTGATTCGGCTGGGCCAGTCCGCGTCCAGCCAGTGCAGCACTCCGTAGAAGAGCTGAGGAAATGTGAAACTGTACGCAGCCAATGTCAAAAAGTGAAAAAGTTGCAGTCGGGTCTAACCGACAGCGCAATACTCGTTCACAAATAATAATAATAAACGAGACTATTTAATAACCCTAACGTTTCTTATAAAAAGCAAACTTCTTGCAATAATAGCAATAATAATAATAATAATAATAATAATACTGAATAAATCTTAGTTTATCCTTACTTTATCATTACAATTTCAAAAACATAATTTAATCCGAATAAAATGTTTTTTATTTAATAAAGAACCACATTTAAGGCAATGTATTTGAATACTACAAGTTTATATTATCAAAAGAGATTTTATTGTCGCATTATCAAGTTCAATCTAAGTTTATATAACTGTTAATTATTTCCTAGCTAGGCGCTTTTAACTAATGCACTTTCAAATATTTGCTCAAGTAGTTCAAACAAAATCTAAATATTGTTTCAAAATTGTTTTATAGCAGCTGTATGAATGATCCATATGGAATTGCCTATTACGCAGAGATTAAACATATTTCTAATGGTCTCAAATCATTTAAACGGCACCTTGGCATTGCGGCTGATCGTAAAACGGAAACGATTGTGCAGTCGTTAGAGTCGTAAATTCGGTAAACGCGCTTAAGTGATTTTCACACTAAAAACAGCGGGTCCCCTGGTCTATTTTCCCCCCTGCAGCCCCGCCGTGCCACAATGCGAATGGCTCTCGCTTTATGCTCTAACATAAAATTAAGTTTTATGGTCGCGTTTGAAGGAACACAGTTCAACAATTAAAGAACAATAAAAGCCACATTGATGACGGCCAGCTCGTTGCCTCGTTGCCTCGTCGCCTCGTCGTTTATGACCGTCAACAATTTTGACATTTGACAAGTCGGGTCAAATCGGAGGTGCAACTGCAATCGGGCTGCACCGACAAATCTGTCACGCCCGTTCACCTGGTGTGCGTCCGTTGTTGACGCTTGTTTACTGTCAAATAATGGCAGCGCTCGTAAAATCAGTCATTTTATGGCCGCTTAAAAAGGATCGTTAAAACGAGCCGAGGACCTGGGCATCCAATGGCATTCGGTGTTTATTTAATTATAACTTTCGGTGCGACCCTAAAAACAAATCTCGATTAGGCCAACGCCAAGGCGTCAATATGCACAGAAACAAACCAAAATCATGTTACCCTTATCATCCAAAACTATGTTGTCTTACATCCAATTAGAATGTGAGACGCCCACACGCCCGATTCGGGCGAACCTAATAAAAATTTATGGCACTCGGCAATTGATGTTTATGCGATGCAAAGTGCGCGACTTGAAACAAAGCGCAGCCTCAGCAACAAATTGTGATATTTACGATCGACAGCGCCGAGGATCCCCCCACGCGTCACGCATGCGTCAAAAAAAAAAACGGAAGCGTCTGTTACAAAGACCGGACACCGCCGAAGTCACGACAATCGCTTGGACTTCGTCTGGCCACTTAACGCGAATTTATCACCTCCACCCACATAAAGATCACAGATTCCGAGCTGAACTCTGCAGTTCGCTCTTGGCTTAAATTAATTATTTGTGCAAAATAATAAAAATTAAATTGATCCAGAAAATACTAAAAGGAAGTATTTGAAATTATTTAATTATAGGCTTCCAAATTCGAGCTAAATATATACAAATGTTTCAACCAAATTCGCACAAATATTTGAATATTTATTATTTTTAGTTTAATAATGCGTTAAAAGATTAATTTTCCGAACATTAGCAATATAGAGTTTTTTACCATCTAAACATTTTCCTTAGTTTCTCATTTAATTACAATCCTTTACATTTTTCGAGTAAATAATAGTTGGTTTTAGTTAAATGTGGAGTTCTCCAAACATTAGCAATATGTTCATAGATCTTTATACCATCTAAACATATACCATAGTTAACTTTTGAACACCCCCCGCACAAACATTTTATTTAATTGCAATCCTTAACATTTTTATGTTCCCCATCGCATATAACAAACAATGCGGCAATGTGAAACCGCTTTGGCAGTTGCCCCATTGTCGCCTGGGCCGCAGTTGTCAATCTGGCATAAATCAGGACCACAGACATTGGCCAGAATATGAAGGCTGCAGCATGGCCAATAAATCAGTCAAGTTGGCATTTTAAGGCAACTATAAATATTTGTGATTGACGCCGCACACACACTATAAAAAGGGAATTAAAAATGCGTAAAACTTAACACATTCACAGAGCACACCCCGCCAGAGTGTGTGTGTGTGTGTGTGTGTATGTGTGTGTGTGTTTATGTGTGTGCTGATAAGGCGAGTTGCAGATGGCATGACTCAGGGCGCGTCTCCTTGTTTGTTGCAAAAAGAACAAACAGAGTCAGCCGAATAACAGACGAATATTAAATACTCTTTTCTATGGGTTGTAAGCAGAATTTTAGCAATATGCAAAATAAAATTTGTTATCTCTGAAAAACAGAAATAGGTTTACAAAAATTAAAATTTTAACAATAATTAAATTTATTAATTATTATAATAAAAATAGCTGTGTAATTTTGGGTGATTTTCTTAAAATTTATTTTAATTACAGATATCGATTACGAACATAGATATTTTATTGAGACTAATGTTACGAAATCGATGACAAAACCGATATACCCTCTGTTAGGGTATAAAAAAAAAAAAAAATATCATATTATCGGGCGCTTGTCTGGCGCTCTCGAGGCCGCGTTCTGAAACTGAAAATGACACTGACACTGACTGGATGCCATCATAAAAAGCATAATTATGGCATTTGTGTTAATGTGATTTTCTGGCCGCAGGCGTGGCAATCAGTTGTTATCAAGGCGCAGGATGCGCACGAGAGCGAGAGCGAACCGAACTGACGCGAGTCTGCAATGAGTGCGAACAGAGTATGCGGTATACCGTATATAGCACCCAGCAGAGCTGAGCTCGCATAAATCACTTATTATGAGGCGTAATTAATGCGACTATATGGCGACCCAAAATTTCTATAAATCATCAGATTAGGCAAACGCTGCCACATCCTCTCACTCGTCTCAGTCGCTGTCGCAGTCGCAGTCGGAGTAGCATATGATTATGTGAAAGGCATTGCAGAAATTGTGCGCGTTGCTCTAGTTTGGCAACAACTGACTGAAGATTGTCTAATAATGCCGCAGGAAATACTTAATGGCTGCCGAGACGATTACACCAGAAGTTGCCTCATTACGAGTGCGTTCAGCTACGATAATAAATATTCTAAAATCAAGCGAATTAAAGCGCAGTTATGGTGGGTTTTTTTAAAAAAAAAGTATCAATAAAAAAAATAGCTAATGTCTGCAATCAGAATTATTTTACCAAAATCTGAATACAATGATTTTCCCTTTTTAGTATTATATAAAATTTTCATAAAATTTGAAAAAATAAAAGTTGTCTTTATGAACATGTTGTTAGAATCAAACACATTGCTAATAATTAGGTACAAAGCGCAATCGTCTAAGAATATATAAAAAACAAAATTTTATTCAAATACATTTACATTTCTTTATAAGTGGGAAATTTTAACTTAAATACCATTCGTTTTTCAATTAAATTATATCTGCCTAGAAATTTATTAAAAAAATTAAGAGCTTCCAAAAAATAAGTACTAAAAATTATTATAAAACTCGTTGAAACAAATTCTCAAATTTTAAAGTGTTATAAAATATTTTACAAGTTGAAAATCTTGTTGAAAATATTTTTAAAAATTTTAAAAGCATTAATGCAGTTTATTATCATAAAACCATGATAGAAGAAGAATGATTAACGGCTTTTTTATTCCCCCCCCACTCCAATTTTAGATTGTTCAACTCTATTGGCCAGCGGGAACATCAAGTTCTATGGCTGCCTGCGCTGCCATCTTTGGGCACATTTCGTAATTATTCGATTCTGTTGCAGCTTTTTGGCCAAATGAGCGCCTTGCCGCTGCTTTAAAATAACAATAAACTAAAAGGTCCACTCGTGCATAAAGCATTCACATTTTGTCCCGTTTACGCTGGCCCAGAACCCAGCCCAAGCTCAATTCCAATCCAAATGCCGGCCAAGCGGGGCCAGCGGCGTTAATTTATCACTTAACCTTCTTTAGCAGCCAAGTTTATAATTTGGACGGCGATGGAAATGGAAATGGCAGCCGAGCAACGTTGACGACGAGGACGAGCTGGGCGACGGCGGCACTTGAACGACTAGTGCCCGTCAGTGACCAGCGCCGGGAGCCAGGACGGAGTGTGAGCTTACCCGGACACCGTCCGTCTTTGTCGTGCAGCGAAAATAAAATAATATAACAAACGGGGCTAACGGGGCTGCCGCCGTTTCAGCCATTTGCCAAAGTTCCATTGTAGTACTTAGCCGAATGGGCCGACTGCCTGCCTGCCTGCCACCATGACGCCGTCGTATTTCTTTGGCTTACGCTCTAGCATCCCCCCAACCCCCTTTTTCTATGCCCCTAAACCATCATGTCTCAACGCGTCTGTTGTCCTTTTTGTTGATGCTTTACGCTGGCTGGCGCTCTTTGCTAAATGAAAATGTAAAAGGAATATTCATGAGCAGATTAGAATTATTTTTCGTGCTGTCATTTTCATTTTAACTCCACCTTCTCCGCTCATCTCTCATTTTGCGCTACACTCAATTCGAGGCGCACGAGTCCATTCGATATTCACGGTTTGAATGTGACAATTGAATTTCAGGTTATGTGCAGGTAATTGATTGGAAAATTTTTTAAATATATTTATTTCAGCATTTTTTATATAATTATATTGGAGTGTAGTTCTTATTACATCATTCAAAAGTTTTTTTTAGTCTCACTTAAAATTTGACTATTGCTTAATCTTTTATTTTTGAATAAATTTTAATTTATGTTAAATAAAATTTCACTTCATTTAAGAGAAAATAACTAAAGATATGTATTTATAAAAAATTATATGTAGAATTTCATATTTTTGCTTTAGGTGAGCTTTTATAATTCAAAATATATTATTATCCATATTCTTCCATATTCCATATTCCATGTTCCATATTCTAAAGATATAGTATTTTAGATTTTAAAGTTTTTTATGTAATTAAATTTTACAAACTCCAAAAACGTGAATGTTAAATAGCATTCTGTTATTAAAATATTTGAAAATATATACATATATATAGTATATATAGTTACATTTATAAAGTCTTTGTTTATACTTCTTAGTTTCCACTTTATAAGTTTCATTTTGCAGGACACTTTCAAGTCAACCTTAGCTGAAGCTAAAGCAATTACTTCCATTTCTTTCTACATTTATCTGTGCTATTTTTTTTGGTTTTGCTTGTTTTTCCAGTTTTGCGAGAAGTTATGATTTTTGTGCCAAAAGGGATTAAATTCACGCTCGTTTGTCCTGTTTATGATGAGTGCTGTTTGTTGTTGTTGTTGTTGTTGCTGCTGCTCAACGCGTATTTTCTTGCATTTGTAAATGTTTGATCACACACACATAGAGAAAGAGAGAGAGAGAGAGAGGCAGCTAGACGGACGGACAGACGTACATATACGGATACTGACATGAATCACCCGATGGCAAACGTCGCGTCGCTGCTGTTGCTCCTGATCCTGATCCTGCTGCTGTTTCGTCCTGTGCGCTTTGCCCTTCGTTCTCGTTTAAAATATTTTGTGAAATTATTATGAAAATGCGTAAAGGGATTTAATAAATAACTGTAACTGCTTCTCGCTTGCTCATTCGCCAAACGCTGTACCGTAATTCATGCTGTTGTTGTTCATTTTGTTGTTGTATTTATTTATTTATTTTTTTGTTTTTGTTTTTGTGTTTCATCCCGACTGCTCCTTTTTCTTGTGCATCTGTGTGGGTTTCGTTTCTGCCGCTGCCTTTGCTGTGTGTGGAATTATGTTTTATCCTGAATTATGGATTTTGTTTTGTTGTTTTCTGTCAAAATCATATTTTGCGCCACAGCCACCCACAAAATTCGAGTCGCAACCCAACCCCCAGCCCCAACCCCAACCCCAACCCCAACCCCAACGCCGACTCATTTACATGCTCGCAAAACGCTGGGCGCGTTCTTTGGCATCGCTTTGGGTACCATTTTGGGCAACTCCCGACTCCCGCCATTAATGAGAATTTGTTTGTATCGACGTCAGTCTGGGGTGGGTGGGTCTGTTGCCTTCGAGAGCGCACTGAGGAGGGGTATTTCGGGGGGGATTTTCGTGCGCCGTTTAGTTGTAAATTTTTTTTTTTTTGGAAAAAGTTTTTCAAATAATTTCTACTTAATGTTTAGAATTATTTTTATCCGGAATTAGAAATTATGAAGAATAAATATATCACACACTCAGGACCCAGGCACAAGTTTACTGCATGAGTCTCATGAATCTTTTGGCTCCCCGCTTCTAATTGCAAAAAGCACTCGTAAATTGTGCACTTAACAAATGAAATTTTGCAATGGAATTGCTTTGGTAAAGTAAAGGTTCTTTTTAAAAAGAACGAAATAAATCTTTAAACTATTAATTAACCGAACTAATTATATATATTTTTTTAGTCAATACGATTGAAATATGAGAAATTATACGGTTAAATTGTGTCAAAACCTTTCGAAAATTTTTGTTACGATTGAAAATTTACAGCTGTAAAAATCTTTATAATTTGCTCAAAAAACAGAGACTAGAAAAACGAAATATATTGATTTCGAAGCAGGAGTTATCGATTATTTAATATAAGTTCAAGTTTATTCAAACAAATGAATGTTTCGAAAAAAGGGTTTGGCAAATCAACCTGAGTAAAACACATTCGAGTATTTTGCAATAAATCAAAAACTAAATTAAAATGACATTTTGAAAATCTTACAAATCCTTTTAAAGGAAATTCAAAACTGTCACAATTCCAACACATTGAATGCTTTAACAAAGCTTAAGGCCAACTTGGGTAGCAAATCATTTTAAGGAGCTTCAACGAATGTCAGGCCAAAACCAACAGAAGGCGAACGGAAATGCCAGGTGCGCCATTTTGGGTGACAAATTAATGTGAAGCTCATTAACGCACTGAATAAGGATTACGGGTTTGATTGAAGGTCCTCTGGGCATAAGCACAGACGCACACACACACACACACACACACAAGGATATTACACGCATAAGCAGATAACAGACACAAATTCACACTACAACTCCCTCTCTCTATGTGTGTGTGTGTGTGTGCCCGCATATCTCGCCCCCATTTACAGCGAAAAGTGTCATTATATGTACACACAGCGAATCCGAGTCCTGCTACATCCTGTCCTGTGCTGGCCCCGACTCGGAACCGAGCAGAGCAACAACAATAACAACAACAAGAACGACAATGAGGCGTCGTGCGAAACAAGGAGAAAATGTGTACATAAAACAATCTCGTTATGTCGGCATTATCCTGAAGAATTCTGGTTCGTCCTCGTCACTCGCAGCGCCATAAATCACTCACACGCCTGGCACATTTCCCCTCTCACTCACTCACACACACACACACACACAGGCAGTGTTGCTCGCGCACTCTTTTGCGTCGCTCGTTCCGTTTGTTTGCCTTTGGAGCGCGTGTCCCTTTCCCACCCTCCGGCTCTTCCTGTCCCACTCTCGCCCCGTGCTGTTGTCCTGCTTGCACTCAACACTTACGCAGCGTCCCTCGCACGCGCTTTGTTTTACTTTTTGTTTTCAGATTTGTTGTACTTTTTTTTAGCTTTTATTTTTGCTGTTCTGTATACCCTGTAAAATTATTCGTTTGTTAAATAACGTGAAAGTAACTAGAGATTTAAAATGTTTGCAAGAAATAAAAGAAATTTTAGTATATGTTCTTTTTTTTGTAAGGTATTTTTCATACGTAAAAGTGAAAATTTGTCAACCGAGTTGTTTAAAGAATTTTCTTAGAGCTGTTAGAGACTTTAAAATTATCTCTTTGCTCGCCTAAATTCAATTTAAATAAAAATTCCTACAATTATTTTTTGAAATAATTACACTATTTTTTTTATGATTTATAGATTATTAATATGACTATAATAATAAAATGGTATTTGTGTAAAATAGACACAATATGTTAATTTTCTATTTTGGTTATTTAACTTTTACTTGGAATAATCTGAATCTCAAAAGATTATTATTCTTTTATTTTAATTTGATCAACTTCCTTGAATTTCTTGCAATTACAGGGTATTCTATGTAGTCGTGTAGTCGTTTTTTGTCGGTTGTTGTTGTTTGCATTTTTGTCTTGCCAGTATTTCACCCCGCGGTGACATTTTGGTGTGACAGACAAGACGTGTCCTTCGTCCTTAGCATTTTTTGCTGTTGTTGTTGCTGTTGTTGTTGTTTCTGTGCGCTGGTCTCTGTGTGGCAAGTTTATCGTTTTAATGTTGATACAAGCGAGGGTCGCTCGCTCGTCCGCGTCACATTACGTTGCCGGGATAATAGGATGTTAAGTAAATATTTTAAAAAGCTACACACTGCTCTCCCCTTTCGCCCCAGGAAACTGCGGCCAGCCCGCGAATCCCGGCCAAATCGTAGGCGACCCCAAAGTTTCAGGCAATGGCCGCTCATTTGCAATGGCCGGGCGGTCTCGTGGGAGGGGAGGGGTGGCTTGTGGTGTTGGGGCTCAACGTTCGTGGGCAGGAATTGGGGATTTTTAGGGAATGACTCGGCTCTGGCACAATCTAATCCAGTTTTGCCGGCTGCCAAGCACTTTTTGGCATAAATCATTTGCATACAAAATGAGCGTGGCCTGCAAATGAGAGCCCAAGATGAATGCTTCAACAACAACAACAATAACAACAACAACAACAACAAGCAGCAGCATCAGTTGAACAACAAGAAGAGCAACAACTTATGGCTTATGGCAATGAGGTGCCTAGCAAACCAGCAAAAATCCTTTCAATTTTCGCACACATTCAATTTATTAATTAAAACATTTTTTCCTGTTTCTGATTTCCATTTCGAATGTTCCAAAGTGATGGGGGGAGGGGGGGGGAGGGGTGTACCGGTCGGATTGGGCAATTAATTCCAAACATTCACGACGCTTTTTCTTTGTTAAGTTGGAGCGCCCGGGCGCAAATTATCCTCCGCTATCCTTGCGCGAAATAAAATATCACAAACAGTTACTGCCCCATAAATAATGGGAATTTATGCCTGGCATAAACTGTTCCTCCCCCCCGCCTCCGGAGCAAAACAAAAGGGCGGCCCAACTTTTCTGCTGAAATTACCATTCAATCATTTCGTAATTGCCACAACTCCCAGCCCCCCCCCTCGAACAGCCCCCCTCCCATCAACCCGACAAATTCACTCGCCCACCTCATTCAACTCATTCTCGTTTCTCGTATTCATTTACTTTGCCGCTTAATTCGAACAATCTATTTTAATAAGCCGCCATTTTGCGAGTATTTCGCAAGCAAATTGGATGCCAGGATACCCGAATGGCCGTGTCCTTGCTGCCGCGCGTACACCTGTTTCGATAGCACAGGCTTAAAACTATTGATTTTCTATTCAATGGCTTTTCTGCTGCTTTCAAAAGTTTAAACAAGCTTTTCGTCTGCCAAAAAATTGCGAATATTTCAATCAAATTCGTTTCTAAACGAAATTCAGGTTTTCCTAGTAGAAACTTGAACAAATTTAGACAAATTTTAGTTAAATAATAAAAATAATTTGATTATTAAAATCAGAGAGAGAAATAGTCAAAAACTCAATAAAATTTCAATGATAAGCCACGCTTACCAATACCCTAACTTCTTTGAACGCATTCGTTCTAGCCCACATCTGTTTAAGCAACCTGTTCCAATTTTCCCCGATTCTATTTGAACGCTTTTGTCTGAATGTTGCTCGGGCAATTTATTGAAGACCCTCCTCGGCGATGGGTTCACCGAAGAGGCAATGAAACAGAAGCGAAACACAAATAAATAAGGATAATAACAGCACAAGAAAAACAAAAAGGGGTGGGTGTGTGGGGGGCGGTTTCGTCTTTCTGGCTGGGTTAAAATGGCTGGCAGACCGGTGTATTCTTCTTCTTCTTCTTCGTATTCTACTTTCGGGCCGAGTGCCACAAAAGGCAATTAAAAAATATTTAAACTGCCAAATGGCTGCGGCTCGTGGCTGCCACTGGGCTGACTGACTGACTGACGGACGGACGGACGGAATGACGGACGGCTTGAAGACAAAAGTTGGCGCCCAACTGATAGGATAATGCCGCTGCTTGGCTTCGTTTTAGGGGCGGGGGGCAGTTCGGTGGTGGGTCAAGAAAATTTATGCATAATTTTGCTTTGTTTTTGGGTCCCCGGCAAATCAGTTGAGTTGTGTGATTGTGTACGTGAGCATAACGGTAAAATGGCCAGGCTAGACGCTAGGTCGAACCATTCCTCTTTCCATCCCCTTATAGCCAGCATCGAGCCACCCGGTGGTGGCTTTCGGCCGGCCTGTCAGAATTGATTGATTGAATTGCCACTTTATGAAATTTGTGAGTCTTCTGAGATGTGCGTGAAATTCGTGCGCTCCTCGCCTCAGCTGGGGGGACGATTGGGCTGCTGTGGGTGTGGGTGTGGGTGGGTTGGTGGTGCTGTTTGCACGCGGAGGGTTGCTGCTGATTTGTGTGCGTTTTGGCTACCATTTGCAGCATAAAATACATAAAATTATGTGCAGCGCTGAGGCGGCCATTAAACTTGATAGATTTATGACAGGCAACAGCGGCTGCTGAATCAACAGCAGCAGCAGGCCGGGTCGGGGGCGGCGGGCGGTCGCTCTGACACAGCTCTCCAGACTCTCGAGCCGTCACATAAAGATAAAGCTGATTAAAATTGCAAAATTGCCCGAATGAGATTTGGGGAAAATGTCCTCCTATGCACAAATACGAGCCCGACTCCTATTCAATTTTATCATTTGTTGTGATGGGATAAAAATACAACAAAAAAATGGATACAAATGAAATATTTGGTTCATGAACATAGTTTTCTTTTCTTATTTTTTAGAATACTCTTTAAAAAGTTAGGCAATATAAATGTTTAAGATATAAAATAAATAAGGAGGAGTTATTAACGTTTTTAAAAAAAAAAACAGTTCACACAAGACATCATGAATCATAAATAGTTTCCTTTCATACGTTCAGTAAATAAAAATCACTCAGATTCGCATGAGAAACAAAAAAAATAAGCGATAATATCCGCTGCGATTGAGTTTTTCAGCAATGGTTGCTCTTATTCGAAATTCGAACTGCCATTGCTTCGCGCTCAACACGAGATGTGCTTGTGGCTATCGTTGTGTGCGGTTTGCATGGCTGTGTGTGTGTGTGTGTGGACCAGTGAGCGTGGCCAAGTTGACAGGTGATTGATTGACAGGCGGATGAATGGATGTTGTGCGCCGGTTGAGCAAGCGAGATAGCTGAGAGTCGAATGCTCGAACAGTCGAACGTGTCTAAACACAAATTCTGCTCCGCCCTTGCAAAGGGGGAAACAGTGAAATAAAAAGAAATATAAAACACAGCAAAACAGGTTTTTGGCTTTTCATTGCTGCTTGTGAAGAGCCAATGCTTAAGTACAGATGAGTTCTGTATATTTACATATATTTAGTATTGTTAAATTCTACAATTTATAAAGAATACGCAAAAAGTTATATAATATTATTGTACTTATTGATGTTTCATTATTGCTTTTATTATTTTTTTATTAATGCTATTTAAAATAATTTGTGATAAAATTACCGACTACTATCTTGTTGTAACGGCATTTTAAATAACACTCATGCGTGCTTTGTAACGCACAGTTAAAAGTTCGAGTTCGAATATAACCACTCACACAAACACACTCCGAAAACAACGGGAGAGAACTGTGTCTCTCTGAGCGTAACGCTCTCTCGCCACTCGTACTTCGAAACTTGAGTCAAACACACAAATCAGCTGTTTCTGAGTGGCATTTTTTCGGCGACGCCACAATTGCAACAATCGTTTGCAACTAGTCAAACCCATAACTAAAACTACCCAAGATAAAGGAGCTTATAGTTACCCAGATCAAATACGCAACCGACAATCGCCAATTAATGCAAATTTCAGTTAAAAGTACAGATTTATGTGTATAGCATGTTTCAGTCACTTACCGCAACGTGCTGTGCCAATGCGTAATTGAAAACAGTCAGAAAACAATCAAACCGATTATACACTAATTTCACTTGTCACTTGCACATGTATTTCACATTAATTTGAATAATTAAACTTGCGCTTGCATTTAACAGTTGTTTATTTTTAATTTTAGCTCGCTTTGCTCGTGCACAGCGCACTTTCCACCAACGCGCGTCAGTTAGCTCCTAACAGCTGGCGGCCGCTGCAAAGTTCGAAATTCGAAATGCCGCCGCCGAATGGATGAGCGTGAGCACGGAACGCGCTCAAGTGTCGAAGTCGAATGAGTGTATTGCGTTCTCTTTAGCGAATTCGCAAAGCGGAAAAGAGCACGAGTATTTGAGAGCAACCGAGATGAGTGCAAATTGATGTACACTGTATGCCGTTGAGTGCAAAGGGCAATAAGAAATACTGGTTGAATATTGGAATTATATGAGAGTGTCGAGAATTTCATTAGTTCTAAAAATCACAAAAAATTAAATAAAATAATTAAGACAATAGTTTCATGATTCTTGTCGTTTGAAAATTTAAAAATAAATGTAAATCTCTCAAAAAAAGAATGAATTTTTATAGTAACTGTATTTGTTTTATTAATATCAAGATTATTATTAATATCTTTTATATAATTATTATTTTCTAGCGTTGATTTTAATGAGTGATATTTGTTCTTAGTGTGTGGCAAATTATTCCTGAACATAGTTTACCTACCTTAATCAATTAGCATCAACATGTGTGATATGTTGTTGGTTATCATACTTAAAAGTAGTTATCAAATCACGTTGAATGGATATTTCCTGTATCATTAGGAGCACTTACATACGAGGAGCTGCGACTTCAAAGCCACTTTGCATAGCTGCCACATTTGGCTGCGGCAGAAATCGAAGCGATTTCTCAAACTGCAATTTGATGTACAATTTCTTGGAGTTGTTGTTGTTGTTGTTTTGCTTTTAGCATGTTTCATATGGGGACTAGAACTAATTGCGTGTTCACTGCGAAATCGTTTCAATTTATCGCCTCGGGTTGATTTTATGCCTCAGATTCACATACATATTAATGAAGCCGCCGCAGTCGAGCGATTGCCAACTGTGTGAGTGAGAGGAGACTGAGAGCCAATCCTGGCCAACTGGAGTGGAGAATGGATCTGCTTGGCTGGTTGGCTGCTTGGCTGTTCGCCTGCACTGACGGACTGACGGACTGACTCTGGGGGCTCCGGCACGGCGTTGATTTATACGCTTCAATCCCACATTTTTATTTCTTTGGCTGCCATTTAGCTAAAATATTTCATATCTGCGCCATCGCGCAACGTTCGCCAGGCTTGAGGCATGCATCCAGAACTGAAGTTGTAGCTGAATCTGAAGCTGGGCCGTTGCCTGTTGCCTGGACAGCCGCTGCCCCGTAATTATGCGATTTGTTATTCGAGATTTGAGGCGATTGTGACTGTGAATCATGTGCGCCGGGCAGAGACGGCAAAGCGAAGCAGATGATTTAAAATGCGATTTCAATTCTGGCATTTCTGATTCGCAATTCGCAGACTTTTGTGGAACCGGCAGGCGGGGGAAACAGGTGAAGCTGATCATATACGTATATATGTCTACATTTATATATATGTATTGCATGCTGATCCTGGACACAGCCAGGAGGCGAGCCCGAGCCATTGCATGTGCAGCAGACAGACATTAAGACAGACTCCCCATTCCGAATACGGTTCGCATTCGCATTCGCTGACTGAGTGACGTACTGAGGCCTGACTGATATGGGAGGGAACCTGTATAGGTGCCCCCAAGATCTGCGGCGGCAGCAGCAGCAGCAACAGCTCAACATGCGCAATCTCTGAGCTGAGCATATTCATGCACTGAGAGAAACAACTGTGTGGAATAAAATCAATCATTGCATAATTATAACAAGTTAATATTATATACAAAATTTGCTTTTTATGTTTTATTCCATACTATTAATTTTAAGAAAAATTATTTCGTTTAAGTAAGTTTAAGTTTCCGTCAAGACTGAAAACCGAGTTTGAATATATTGTTTGTAATTTTAAACTGAACAAGTTGTCTAAAGAGTCAGTTAAAATGAACTATAATATAATTATTTTTTTACTTAATATCTTAAATACAAATTCGTATAATAAACAACAAACAACATTACAAAGATACTGCTAGAAAATCATATTACTTAAACAGATTGTGAATTTGAACACTTATAAGAAAGTTTTATAATTTAGATAAGTTTACCAATGAACATATAAAAAAGTTCTTAATTAGAGCGCTTGAAATTCTTTTAAGAATAAAGATAAGTACCCATAAAGTTTGCCTCGTAAAACATATACATATATGTTTATTTTTTTGCAGTGTATTTTTGTCTGCTGCTGTGAGTGTTGGCCGCGCTTGATTGCATTGCATGAGGCCTTCGTCATTGGCATCGTCCTCGTCGTCGTCGTCGTCGTCGTCGTCCATCTTGGCACAACGTCAGAATGTGCGATTCGTTAGCTTTGGCGGTTGCTGGGGCATAAATCACTCCCTGGCCGGGACTTGATCGCTTAGCGATCCTCCTTCAACTACTCCCTCTCGCCGTTTCTCCGTTTCTCCGTTCAGCAGCAACTTTAGCTGGCTGCGTTTCGTTGATTAATAATTAATTTGCGTCTTTTTGCCTGCGGTCATCGTTGTTGTTGTTGTTGTTGTTGTTGTTGTTGTTGTTGTTGTTGTTGCCATTGCCGCTCACCTGACGACCTGACTCCTTTATAATGAACGGTTTGTGTGTGTGCCAGGACATTCGTCGTACATCATCGAAATGCGCGCCCATACGCCAAACGTCGCTGGCTGATTGCCTTGGCTCACAGGTTGTCGGGGGCTCCTCCTTAGCTTAATGCATAAATTCTTTTGGCCAGGCCCCCACCTAACCGGTATTTAATGCAACAACAACAACAACAAGAACAACAGCTTAGACTGCCGCGGCATAAATTAAACGAAAGGTGTTTATACACTCGACAATAAATCAATTAGTAAATTTGTAATTATTATGTTCATAAATCTCAGCGGGAAGACCGCATCAATGCATCCACGATTTAATCCGAGATTAAAATATTTTGATAGTCACACCCCTACACTAATACTACCAACAAAAAAAAAAAAGAAAAATAATTATAAGTATATATATAAATATAAAGACTTGAATTGGACATTCAGACTTTATCGGTATCTAACTTCGGATGGGATTACTGACTTGATTATAAATCAACTAGGGAAAAAATTTTTTTTTTGTTATATAATTAATATTTACGTAAACATGTTAATGTAGTTTCCACGACATTTATCGGAATAATAAATACAAAATATATTTAAAAGTAATTGCTTTTACGTTTTTATTAAAAATTTACACTGCCTAACAACAGTTTCCATTTATTCTCCAAAATGTGAGGTGAATTTTAGAAAACAAAATCAACCGAAAGAAAAATCGGTAATTTATTTGGAAAATACCAAATATTAAATGTCAAATCAAAAATTTATATTTTCGCACAATCAAATTCTCTATAATTGATATTTAACTCATATATCAGATACAAAATAATAATCCATATTTTTATTTATTTCCTTCAATTCCCTTTTTTCATATGCGTTAGTTTCTTTTTGATTCTTTTATTTTGGCGCATCTTAAAGTCAAACATTTTGTTAATTAATTTGAAATTGCTCCTTAATGTCTTAATATCCACGCATTAATGAGGTAATCTTCCATTTCGGTGGCACCAATTTGGCTGCCATTAATGGCTGCTCCTTCGCACACTCGCTTCGGATTCATCCGTCATCGGGCCGCGGAGCAGGTGACGCCCACCATTTGGTGTGTTTATGCGCCGTTATTAGCACGTCATAACTTTGGGCCAACAGCGACGAAAAGCTGCCGAAACTTGCTTTATTACCGTTCCGGGCCAAGGTCCGACAAGCGCCAAAAGTTGCCATCAATCACGAGGAGAGTCAAAAGGATAAGCAAATGACGACGCACCCACGGATTGGGGTATTCCGGGGGATTGGGAGCGTAGGTGCCGGGGTCATGGCGTTTATTTATGCATAACACGGCCGATTGCGAGAACGGGGGCGTTGCCGCAAAGTGATTTTAAATGGGCCCCGGCACAGGCCCTCAAATTTGACGATGTTGTTGTTGATGACGACGCCGACGCCGGGCATGAAGTGGCCTCTGGCCCGCATCTGGTTAACAGCCTGTTGGCCATTAAATGCTGTCGCGAGTGAAAAAAAAAATAACAAAAAGCAGTTAAAACTGCTCTAGTCGAGATCAGCCGACTAGTACATACCCTTTTTAATGTCAAATCAATCTATGAAGATCAGTTCTGACAAAGATTTAACAGATTGAAATTTAAAATATAAAATATTTCGCATGCACATTTCAATAAATTTGGCAAATTTTAACCTATAAAAATATTTAATTCTTCTTCATTCATTCATTCATTCATTAATTCTTCTATCATTCTAATCTAGATACAGGGTATAAAAATGCCATGCAAACTCTTAATTAAATGGAATCCTATAAAATATATGTATATACATTTTTATATAATCGGTATATACGACCAATAAATTACTTATTTGCTTATCTTCAAGGATATTGTTTTAAGTTTTCGTAGGATACCAAAAGTTTTGCGAACGAATTGAATCAAATACCCTAAAGCGCTCTAGTTGGTATTTTTCTTTGTAGGCAAACCGGGTAAATTGCAACCGGTATCAAAGTGATGCCCAAGGATAATAGGACGACTATTGAACTAATGCAATTTACTTAGCAATTACCATAAAGGAGGGACAAACAACTCGCAAGGACCTTTGCTGCGAAACGAAACCCAAAAACCGAATCTGCGACGTTGTCTGCGTTTTTCAATTCAAATTCAATTTCGATGCGCTCGGCAATTTCCAATCCATATGGCAAAGGATTCACGTGCACCCACCCGCATCCCACTCGCCTTCAGTTGCAACAAGGATGAGAATGAAATTATGGCAAATGCTGAATGCAGTTGCGCCAGCAGCTGCTGCAGCTGCTTCTTCCTACTCTCTGCGGATGGGCAGAGGATGCGGCAGCTACGGTCGGGAAAGTACGTAAAATACTCCATGGAGTAAATCTAATTTAGCTGGACAAGTGACTGTCCATCCTTCAGAGTCCAGCAACACGATTTGTCAGGATGTGTAAAATGCCAGAAATTGCCTCAATCTGATATACGAAATGAATTAAAGTCTTTGTAGAGGGTAGATAAATAAATATCTATACATATATTTCTGATCACAGTGAATAGTGGGCTATTTAATCAAAATTTAGATGCATTACTAATATTTCTGATTTTTCTAATGTAATTATTAAATGTATTTTCGGCATAAGTAAAGCATAAGTTGAGAGAGCATTTTCTTTGAGAGGCATATTTAGATTATTTAATGGAAAATTGTTTTCTATTTAGACATACTTTAATATATATTTATTTTTTTATTTTATTTTATTTCTATTTATATATAATTTTGTTATTTTGTTTGTTAACATATTTAATGGAAAATTGTTTTCTATTTAGATATTTTTTTTATATATATTTTATTTTNTTTTATTTTATTTTTATTTGAATATGATTTTGTTCTCCTTAATTAAGTAAAAAAAAAGCAACTAGATATTAACTCATTACATTGCAAATTAAGCTAAAATCCTTTTAAACTTTCGCATTTGTATCTTTGTTAAAGTTAAAGTTATCACTTTAATCAAACAGCTCTCTGATGCACTCTGCTGTGCTCCATTGCGACCGACAGATATTTCCCATTTCAATTTCAGCTGCATTTCGTGCAGCAGCGTTTGCGAATGTGCCATCAACTACTCTGATTAGTCGTCCTGGCTGGGAACGCATCATTTCATACCCGATTGGACAACGGCCTCTCGCTGGTCAACCCAACTGGATGCGGATTGGATTTGTTCAGCTGCTGCGGCTGTCGATGCCATTGCCGTTGCCGTTGCCGTTGTCGATGCGTGTGGCGGAATGTGCGTCTGTGTTTTTAGAAAATAAAATTGCATTTTCATGAACCTTTGGGCTGGAATTTATCTGGCGCACAGATTTTCCGTGCCCCTCCCCCTATCCGTTCCTGTTCCATCGCTCGACGGAGGCCTTTCCAAATAGGCACGCACGATGCATAAAGCGCATAAATAGCTGCAGTCCCCTCCCCCCTCCACGCACCCCTTCGATACCCACGCCGAGTGCCTGGTGGCATCAGCAATTGTCCCAGCCATGGCCAGGACATGCGTGCATATTTACGAGTCGACTGTGGCGGCATCAGCTGCACCAAAAGCTCGATTGCCTCGTCCTGTGGCTCGTCCTCCTGCGTTCAAATGTGTGTGCTCCTCCTGTGCTCTGGTGCACAACGCTGTGGTTGTCGAGACTAACTGGGTGTGTGTGTGTGTGCGTGTGTGTGTTGGCGTCACAAAATAATTACCAGAGCCTGGGCCTCGCTTCGGTCGCTCGCTTGGTGATTGAGTTGGCAAAACGTTGCACTCGATTTGATTTTTTTTTTTACCCCCAACCGGCAACCCCTGACCCCAACCAGTTGGAATTTATGCGTGTGCCATTGGGCCCAAAGTTTGTCGGTTTTTAAGCTAATTTGGCGAGCATCCTGGCTGGCCAGTTCGGCCAGGCATTTGAGTGAGTGAGCAAGATTTAGTGGCACACATAAATGCCAAAACCGAAATGCTCCAACAGCAAATCACGGCCAGAATGACACGCCCACCTCGATTGCGGTGCGCAGGGCCTGCATATTTTTGGCAGTGCACAGTGCAGACAGAGCTCTCTTTTTGGGGTGGGGGAGCAGCTCTTGGCCAGCTGAGTTCGGAGCGATTGGGACTGGTCAGTGCAGTGCAGCAGGGAACCTCATGATTTGCCCATAAATGCAACAACAACAACAGCAACAGCAACAACAACAATGACTACGTCCATGACATGTTTGTGCAACAGACAAGCTCAACGAAAATTTGAATAAAGTTGAAAATGATAGGCTACAATTGTGGTCCTGCATCAAGTGAAATAAAATCAAGGATTTCAAGTAGTAGCTGTTAACTGGACTAAAACACACGGCTTAAATTCCTGATTTGTAAGCAACTTTGAGTTTAAAGGTCACCTAAAAATGTTAATTAGTTATCCTAATCTAATCTAATTATCAACAGTCAATCAAGTTTCTTTCCATGAATATTTACATCGATTTTTAAATTCAAAACCGATTTCACATATTTTGGTAGAATCTGGTAAAATCGAGTTATGAGAATGATTTGTCTCGAATATCATTAAAATATAGATCACTAGTATAAAGTTTGTATATCTCTTTTATATTTTAGCTAAATTTTGGAGTTAGGTCGACTGATCAGAACAGAAACAATCTTCTGGTTTTTATGCGCATTTGCCTCATTTGTCTCAAATCTCAAATCCTTCAAGACAGATGCACTTTTGTTTTGTATTTGTATACCCTGTACTTATTGAAAGTATTTAAAGATGCGGTATATAATTATTTGGCAATAAATTATAGCTGGAAAGATCAAATATTAAACAAAAATTTGAATTTTCAATTAAAATTTTAATTAATATCCATGTTTGTTATTAGAAGTATATGCTTACTGCAGGGTATCTCTTAGTCGGGCGTCTTTCGGCCATTAGACTCTTGTTCTTACATTTTTGTCATGTCTTGTCGATGTCATTGGCATTAACCAATCGAGTTACCAATTGGCAAGTGGGCCTGCCTGCCTGCTTGCAGCTGTTGCTGCATGTGTCACGTGTTATCGTTTCTCCCGTTCTTCACACTGCCGCAGAGGCTCTGCCCGCTCAACCCACCACCACCCCCCCTCCTGTCTTGCCATTGTATTGCGCTCTTGCGCTTATGGCTGCAGGCTTCTCAGTGTCCGTCCTCGTCGTCATTGTCGTCGACTCCAATAAATCAGTTTGATTTATTCACCTTCGCAGATCGCTGTTGTTTTTTTTTGTTTTTGGTTTTTGGTTTATTTCGATTGTTGTCGTTGTCGTCGCTGCGGCTGCCCCATTGGTTTGTTGTTGTCTCTTGACGCGCGTGCTTGCATCTCGCTGGGCTCTTCTATCCATCGATCTCCCCAGGCAAAGTCCCAGTCCCCCAGTGCTAAAGATCACCTGAGCCGAGACTGTCTCCGCGGAGCGTCTAATTCGGTTTAGCATGCGAACTGCGACAACAAAATAACAGCTACAACTACAACAACAACAACTACTGCATATGGCAAATATCCATTTCGTGACATTTGATTTCATATTTAGATTAGTTTTATTTGCTTTAGCGAGCGATTCCACTTTGGGTTGCATTTATGCAAATCCCCCCGATAATTTTTTTAAAATCTGCGAAGTGGACTATTCATAATTTGAAAACTATATATTAAATATATTTTTATGAAACGTAATTATCTGATATTCTTATTTTTAAAAAACAACTTTGTAATTTTTAATTAATTAATTAATTAGTTAATTTGGAAAACATTCTTAAACTCTTACAAGACTTAATTTCCTATTCGAGGCGTAAATCAAAACACATTTTCGGCACCTTCTCGAGTTATGTGTGAACCATGTTTGAAAACGTTTTGGAAATCTGCGTTTTCGGCTATCTCAAAATGTGAACAATGGGTCTCTGTCATAACAAAAGCTACTCGTTCATTGTATTCATTCGTCTCTGGCGGAGGCGCACTTGTAAGCGTTTCCCGCGAGTCATTTGGCTGACAAGAAATTTATATTAATTTATTGCAGTTCAACTGACAGAGAATTAAGCGGCAGACAATTTATGGCTTTGTTTTCAGCGCATTAAGCAGCAGGGAAAGAAGAAATCATTTATGTAAATGTATCCACAGAGCTTTCTGACAGTGTTGCTCATCAATCGCATCAGCTGAGCACGCGACAAATTGCGCAGATGAATAGAATACGAAAATGTGTTATCGATTGTTTAAGAATAGTAAGAATAAGGAAGAAGATATCTTCAAACTTAAATATATGTATTCTTGATCAAAATATAGATATAGTCTTTACTTTCAATGTCTTTCAACTTTTTTCTAAAATCGATAAATATCGATATATAGCCAATTGCACATTTTGGATTTTTATTCATTTTTATTTATATAGATATATATATACTTTCAATGTCTTTCAACTTTTTTCTAAAATCGATAAATATCGATGTATAGATAATTGCACATCTTGGATATATATTCAAAGCTTGAAACACCATATTTGGTTTCTTTTTTCACGTATAGCGCGACTTACCGAAAAAATCGATCAAAACTTATCGTCATCGATATTTTGCCATCTCTATGGGTGAACTCTAAAACGGCATTAGTTGCATATATTTGCATGTTCAGGGCCAATGGCTTAATTACGACGACCCACATTCGCAGTGGAAGCCATTCGCTCGTCATTCATCCGCTGGCGACAAGGGACAGCGACAGAGACAGCGACAGAGACAGAGACAGTTAGCGACAGCAACATTTTGTCGCGACAACATTTCGGCAGCGACGGCAACTGTCGCCAACTGTTTGGTGTCTCCGTGTCGCCAGCTCGGGCTGTGACATCTCTCGCCGCTTGATTTGGATACACTCGGCACACACAACTGTACATGCGAGAGCGAGAGAGCGAGAGAGTGCGGGAATGGAGAGTCGCTCACACATTGGCATCATCATTAGCAAAGAGCTGCGGCGACGCGACGTTGATGCTGTTGGCAGCCTTGTCGCAGCCTCCGCTGTCAAAAGTTGATTTACCGTTTTAATTTTAAGTTAAAAACCTGTCAAAAATAAATCATTCAATCGCTCGCTCGCTCGCTCGCCGGCTGCCTCTTTCTCTGCCATTGGCTCGGCTCATCGCTCACCCTTTGCTGCCGCCCCTCCCCGCCCCCTTTCCTTTCAAGCAGTCCCTATCCGATCTGACTTTATTTCGCATATTTACGCATTTCGTAGCGCCACTAGACAGTGACCCAGTTGCCGCCACCAATGTGCCCCCGCTGCCCCTCATCCGTGAATGACATACGAGTAGTCACAGCTCATTCGAAGCCATTCATTAAGGCCTAAAGTTGCAGACTCTACGAGCGAGCAGAGGTCTTCGCATTCATTCATGAATTGTGCCCGTAATTGAAAAACTAGACGGCTCTGAAACTTTTTAATTGAGGAATTAATTCAAGTTTTCATAAGTCCCATTTAAGTGATGCTAAGAAAAATCGAAAAATCGATAAATTGTTGTTAAGAGTAACGATAATCTGTTTTCTTCAATGTATCCAAACATCAATGCAACACAATATATAAATGCGATCACTTCACTAATAAGATCCGTTTTCTCATTTAAATGATCTTGTTTGCATTGAATCAGAGTTGAAAGTAATTTTTTTGAAAATTTTGTCTGTATTTGGATTATGCAAAAAATATAACATAAAAAATGTTGTTTTCATTCAAAAATTTTTTAAAATGACAAAATATATAATTCATAATTCTTTTTCAGTTTACCTGGGAAAAATCCTGATCCTATTTCTACTCCTATTTTTTAAAAGAAAAGCTTTTATGGAATATTGTTGGTAGTATGGCTTGGTTTTGGTTCCAATTCAATTACTTTTTTTCGTTTTATGTTTAGCTCAGAAACGGGTTCTTAATTCTGTTTTCTACCCAAGCATAAATGTATAATGTATAACTACTTATCAGTACTTATATATAAATGACTTTAATTCTGGATATCGATAATGATGTCAATCATTGAGAGAAATATCGGTTCATTTATTTGGTGTCAGCTTTTCAACTCAAGGCTGTTGTTGCAATAGTGCCGTAACCGGATATTCAATATCAATATCAATACAGTCTCTCATGCCGCAGACATCGAAGCTTACAGTCACGTCCATCAGTATGCATACATATATAGATAAGTTGTTGCTTGTTGCTAGGAGGGGGGGGGGAGCAGTGGGGACTGGGCAGTAGCGAATGTTCACACGCGCCCAGTTTGGCCGATAATTGATGCATTATAATCGCGGCGAGATGTGATTGATTATGACAGGTGCGCGCAGTCATGTGAAAACGCAGCGAATTCCAATGCCGCCAAAATGATTTGCTTGATTGACAAGCAGGTCAAGTCAACAGTCAGATCCAGTCCCAGTCGCCCCGGTTGGACGGACATTCAAGATCGGCCAGCCAGCTGCACTCATCAGAAGCGATGGCTTCGCGAGGGCCAGCTGCATTCTGCGTTGCACTCCGCTCCGCTGGCGACAAATTTACGCATGCCGCGACAGGTTCATTAATTGATGTGCACACTGTCGCTGCACGAGCTGGCCAAACGAGACGACGGCAGCGAAGGCAGCAGCTGCGCAGGCGCCGTTGCCGGATGACGTTGTTGCGTGCGGTGGCCGCTTTCGGTGGATATTTCTTAATCGATATCGAAATGATTTACGTTTGCTGCCTAATGAGTTCGCATACACAAACACAAACACAGCCGGACACTGGGACAGACAATTTTCCTTTCACGCAACGCTGCGGCGGCTTTCAATTTTTAACATCAACTCCGCGGCTACCGGCTATCAATCTCTGACATGATGCGGCTAAGCTGAACAGTTTTTAGCTTCTTCTTCTTCATTTTTATTTTTATTTTACGTATTTCTTATTTTTATTCTTTTTTTACCCTCCGCCAGTTGATTGGCATTTCAATTAACGAATTAGTCATTTGCATGCGGTCGCTTTGCGTTGCGGCTGATGCTGTACTTCCGGCTTTTGAGCGTTGCCATCTTATCGCTACCCTTTTAGCACACAGCGCCAGCCCGGTTCGTCATTGGCCAGTGCGCACTGTGCGCACTCTTCGACAGACAGCAATCCATCAACTGTGCGGGGGTTGTTCTGCCATAGTTGGTACAGCTTCAACCCCTAAATTTGATTGATTTCTTTCGTTTATTTATGTATCGAAACTATGTTTGTATATAAAATTCAAAAGTTGAAATTTTCAAGAAAATTGCCTTTTTGATATTTATTTTCTTAAAAGTAGATAAAACCCAATTTTAGTAATATTTTGTAAACGCGTTCTTAAGTTAGTTAGTAATACTAGTATTCATATTATCTTTAGTTTAACTGTCCTGTTAGAAATCTCCTTAGAATCATTGTCTAATTATTAGCTGTCTCATTGTAGCATTAAAATGATCCTAATTGTTGTCTTTGATTTGCCCTTTGTACACATCACACACACGTAACCCTAGCTCTTTCCCTACAATACTCTCTCTCTCTCTCTCTCTCTCTCTCTTTCTCTCTCTCTTGTTCTTTTCATTGATGCTGCTCAGCATTTCAACGCATTTTATGCTGAGGCGCGTTTCATGTGCGGGTGCTGTGGACATATTTATGTCGCTTTTGGGAACATTTCATCCTCATAAATATTATTCATGGTCTCATTCACTCTTTAGTGCTGCCCCAGCCACCAACCCTCAACCCCCAATGACGGTCGCAGCCCCAACCCTGCTGTTTCAATACTGCTGAGCTTTCAAATTGCACAACACGGAAAGTTCGTTACTGTGTTCAACGCCCCGGCAACGATGGAAATGAAATCCAAAGGAGTCGGAGACGGAGGCGGGGGCGGAGGCGACGATGACGACGGCGAGGACAACATGTGAAGAAAAATAGCAAGGAATCCATCAGATAAGTGCGAGCCAACAATTTCTATCACTATCTCTGTCACACTTGGCTTTGAGTTCGTCTTCTTCTTCTTCTTTTACTTGTTTTTTTTTTTGTTGGTAGTAAATTGTCAATGTGACAGGCCATGTGAGTCGCAGTTGCCAGCAAAAAGGAATCCCGGCCATCATTTACTCGGCCTCGCGCACCTTCCACGTCTTGGCCCCGGCAATTCCTTGGGTTTGATTTAATGTTGCGTGTGATATATCACAGTCCAGCCAGCAACAACAACAGCAACACCAACAACACCAACTAGACGCCTTTGCCTTCATTTTACGCTTATCGAACTGTTCTGTTCCCTGCCATTCTGGCCAGCCCCTTTTCAGACCCGTATGACTGCCAACCACTTTGCCACATTTAATTTTTGGGTCGCTTCGGCTCTGCCAGCGGGGTAATCCGGGGGAGATGTGTGGGGAGCTGGGAGCAATGGCTGCCAGTCAGTCAGTCAGTCCGTCAGTCAGTCCGTCAGTCTGTCAACGCTCACACATCTTATTCATTGCTCCTTCAAGCTTGCAAAACTCATGTTCCTTCCCTTTCTCTCCCTCTCGCTCTTTCTATCGCTCGCTCCTTCTCGCATGTCTTTTGCCATCAACTTCAACTCAATGGGCTGCCAATAAATCACTCATTTTGTAGTAGTCTCGTAGTCTCCTACGCTTTTTTGACCGAACAGCGACTACTGTCTCAAGCACAGTGGTACAGGAACTATTTTTAAATTGTGAAATCATTGAGTTCAATTGGAAGTTGCAACAAGTAATTTGTTAATGAAACCTCAAAGTCTTAACTAAATAGAAATAAGTTACATTAAAATTTAAATATTTTATATATAAATAATTTTTGCATTACCCTTTGATCACTATATAAAGATTTAGCATTTTTGTTCATAACTCTTTCCAACTATTATCTTTATTTAATAGTATCTCAATTTCCATCGGAATTGTACCACTGTGCCTTGTCAATGAACGACAGTGCGAGTCTGTCAGTGGACTTCTTCAAGTCGGCCTGGCCCGAAACTGGAGTAATACATAGCTGGTTTCTTGTACTTGGCTGGGTGGTTCGATTTCGTCTTTGATTTGTCACTTTGGGGGCTGTTTGGCTCGTTTTGTATCGAATGCGCCAGCGGCGGCGGCGACGTCAGCGTCGGCGGTGTAGCCTAGCTTTAAATTGCAATGACGTCAAGTTGGCATGCTTCATGATTATGTCGGCTGTCCCATTCCCATTCCCATTCCCGTGCCCATTTCCAATCCCCAGCGAGGAGTCCGGACGCGTCACTCTGTGTGGCTCCGACTGTGGTGTTTGTTTGCAACTTCTGCGCGGTGTCTTCGACGTGCCCCAGTTGATTGTGTAAAAGTGCGAAAACGAGACGAAACGCTCTCTTATCTGGCGGGCCCCATCGATAGATGTCATCTTGAGTGATTTACCGTCAATTGGGGATGTTGTCTTCAATGAGTTCTCTTTTTATTTTTCGCTTCTTCGTCGCTTCAGATTTATGTTTATATTTATTTACGGCACGATTCGCTTGGGTCTTAGTCCTCTGCCTTTTAAGCACATGTATCTGTTAGTATCTGTATCTGTATCTGTATCTGTTCCATCACTCTGCGGCAAGCCAGCGAGTGCAGATGCGAGGCTATTAAGAAACCGAACCAAAAAATTAATCAATATTAAATGTCTGACTTGAAATTAAACCGCGCGAATTTCAATTTATGCGCTCCGCCGAATTCAATGGCTCTTATTGAGAGCTTGAGATTAAATATTTATAGCGACACATCATGTCTTGGTGAGCTAATTTCCTAATAAAATTGTGATCCAAAATATAATATAAAATTAATAATATAATATAATTAATAACATTTAAGAAAATGAAGAGAATGCAAAATTTTAAAAATTTTAATTCTACTAATTTAATTAATTTCAAAGTTTTGTTTTATATACTAACCGATATTCTGTAAAATAAAAAAACATATTTTGAAGAAGATATTTCATATATTTAAGAAACAAAATATATTGTATATCACCTCTAAAGTTTCCAACCAAATGTAAAGTTTTTTAAATACACTTTTTCGACGTGAATGCACCTCAGTTTGAGCGCAACTAATCATGTAATTATTAGCTCAGACTGTCAGCTGGCATTGACAGGCATCATTATTTAACGCAAACCAGTCCGGCATAATAATTTAGGACTTTGGCACCATGCGAGAGATCGGGTGACAAGTGGACACACGATCAGTTGGACAGCTAACCGAACGAATATGCGGTAGACCCACGCGAATTGAGGTGCCCAGGCAAATGGAGCTTAAAGAGCAAAGCCGATGTCCACCTGTCCAGCTGGCCGGATAAATTGAATGCCAGCCGAGGCAAACGGGGCGACGACAACAATCCATAAATGTCGCTTGGATGACGCCAAATTTATTGATGGATTTGAATAATGCTGCACTTAACTGTGAATTGGGCGGATCAGTCAAATGTACACAACAGTTGTGGAGGGGGGGAAGTGGGGGCAATGCATCCATCAGCTTAGCTGGCTGCAGCCGGGCACGTGTCATTTAAATGAGTCCAAAACAGTTTTAGCAGGCAATTTGAAATTCATAGTCAATTTACATGGCGATTATTAGCATTGACATTCCTCCCCAGTCGGGGCCCCAGACAATTGCAAGCACAATCAATTAGGCGTTGAATTGATACAAGATACACACACACACACACACACACGCATTTTGCCAGTGTCACCCACATGAATATGCAATTAGAAGTGCGACTATTCGTATTCGTATTTGTGCAGCCAAATTGATTTGGCAAATGAGATAAAGGCAGACACGAGTATTACTCATGTGATTGAAATAATTCAAAGGGTACTCTTTAATTGCCAGAATGTATCAATTAATGTAAGATAATACACGACGCGAATGGCTACAAAAGCATTTTAAACTATTTTACTTGATTCTTAATTTAGGTGATATTATTTAAGTGAATGTTGCATTCACATTTGATTCAATTAGGCTTTAAAACATACAAAAATTACTCAATTAAGCTTTTCTGTAATTAATAATTTTGATACCTGGTTTATCTAAATCAGGTCATCTTAGCTGTGTATAGGATCCGCAATTTAGTATCTTATTCAAAATTAGGAGTTACATTTACATATGTGTATTTATAGGTAAATCATATTATAAACAGCTTTTCTTGCGGTTCATCAAGAAAATATATCTCAAATTTTGAGACACTTCAAAAAAATGTATAAAAGCTGTTCATATGTGGGGTAAAATATATATTTTCTAACTGGCAAAAATTTACTTTTATACTCACAAAATAAAAATATAATAATTAATATCAGAAGTCAAATTTGTATAAACATTTCGGTTTACTTATAGAAAAATTAAATTAAAAATTCATTAATAAAAATGGTAAATATTATTAAAAATATTACTGAAAATGGCACTATACATATATACACTATATATATATATATATATATATATATATATATATATACATGAATGCTAATACAGGTAACTGCAATTGTTGCTGTTGTCGACCATCTTGAAACATTATACGGAATTTGTTTGTTTGACCGGAGCATGGCTCGAATTTTGAGTTGTTTTACTGATGAACATTGAAATCTCAGAAATTACTTTGTTTTCTCGATGTGTCGCATTTCATTTGATAATTTATGTTGCGATTGCTGTCGTCTGCTGAAATTGTTGGCGTTGCTTTTACTTTCATTGTGCCCCAAAATGTTGCATGTTGCCAGAGTGTGTCACGTTGTGCAATGCTGCATATTGCTGCTGTTGCTGTTGCTGCTGTTGCTGCCGTGCAATTATTCATAAAACGCTTAAATTATTGCATCGCATCGTTTTTGTATGTTGAACGTGTTCTTTTCTAGTTTGTTCGCTTGTAAATTCAATTTATATACTGATTTCTGTGCCTGTTGTTGTTGTTGCCGCTTTCAGCCCAGAAGCGTTTTAGCGGCCACGCAGCAACTACTACCATCATCAAATGCACATCAGCAGCAACAGCAGCAGCAGCAGCTACATGGTAGATGCGCCTGCCCACATCATGTGCACGCAATCGACGCCGCCATCAGCATCCACATGCAATGATCCATCGCCCCCCTTTCGTTGCCCTCTTCCCGCTCGTCTGTGGTCCGCCTGCGCCAGAGTCTGCGCCCCATGTGGCCATTTGGAGAAGGGAATTGTGTTAATCACAGCGCCCAACGGTCGGCAATCGATGGCGTCTGTGCCGCATTTCTGATGTTCACATCAAAAACTGCGAGCTTTAAAATGTAGAAGCGCCGATCGGCCGAGAAATCGCCATGGGAGAGAATACAGTCCACTAGATTATTTGGCACGAAAACTATTGAATCTTATTTAAAAATGCTGCAAGTTGAATTTTTAGGTTTGCACTAGACAAGACGGGAAAATGAAATGAAATCTTTTAAATATTGTTGATGGAAGCAAAACAAAATCAAACAAATTAGGCAGTTTTTTTTTATTTTATATTAAATGCATTTGAAATTCAGGAGCATTCTGTGTAAAATGTGGTTATATTTTATTCGTTCGTAGTCAAAGTAAAGTTAAGCAAGTTTTTAAGCTCATAAATAAAAATTATTTATTTTAGATTTTTATCTACCTGGAAAGCTCATAACCTGCTCGTGCCGAACTTTACATATCTCAATCTGAAATTTTTGTTAATTCAATAAAAATTTTAAGATTGACTTTGAAAAGCTTCTATCGTACAGATTTATGACAAAATTTGAATTAATATTCATATTTGAGCCGAAAACAATGAGCCGAATTAGCGCCAGATCATAAAAACATCTTCCAAAAATATATATTTGCATTGCAAATGGGCTGTTGGAATTTTTAGTGTGGTTAAAGCATGAAAAAAAAATAATCAATTTACAGCCCTTGAATGGCCGGAATGACAAGACAATTGGCAACAACATGTTTTGGCCAATTTGGACAAAAAGCAAATGTCAAAAACAGTAACAAATATTGATTAGAATTATGTATAAACGTGAAAGCTATTCTGGCTACGACACACCTGCCACACACACACACACACACTCACACACACACACGGAGGCACACACAAAATAAGTCACGAGCAATTTGAATGCATTTGCAGCAGGTAGACAAGCTCGTAATTTCAAACGCTGTCAATTTCAAAGTCAATTTAATGCAAAAACGATATTTTTGCCTTCTTTTTTGATTAACAATAAACTAATCTCTCAAAATGCTGTTCTGGCTACGTCCACATCGCATGTCTGGCTCCGCACAATGGCCAGCAACGGGAAGCGGGCAGCGGGGGGGCAGCGTTGCAAACGAGGAGCTTCTAGCCAGATAGCAAGTACGAGCATTTGTTGCCGTCACGAGTTTATACATTTTTCAGCTGCAAATCTCAACCACAGCAGCAGATACACAGTTGGCCAACAACAGCTCATCAACGAGCTACACAACCATAACAACAACAGCAACAACAACAACAACAACCACAATAGTTGCACAACAAAAATGACCATCAAACGGTGGGTGGTCCGGCCGGAGCTCTGCCCGGCTGCCTTGTAAAAATATGTTTATTTAGAATATCAAAACCGAAAGTAATCGATTTAATAAACTGTCACCGACATGTGGCCAGCTGTCCCTGGTCTGGGGCTACTGGGGCTGGCTCAAGTCACGATAATTGCAAATGTATCTCAAAGATACACACAAATACACAACCGACTGCATTGATGTCCTGCTTGCAGCATTTCATAAAGGGTTCTTCGTTTTTCTCTCTATTTTTTTTCTTCCTTATTACGAGTGTATCTCTGTGGGTGGCTGTGGGTGGTATATCGTCAACGATATCTACGTGTATCTACGTATCTCGTTAAGCGTTCCAATGCGCATCTCATGAAACACACACAGAGCATTTCCCACACTCAAAGAAAAGTTGTATTAAGACAGTGCTTAAATATAAATTATGTTTTATTTGTAAATGATTTTAAGTTAAATTTGAATAATGATTTAAATTAAAAAAAAAATATATTTTAAAATGTTACTTAAGTAAAAATTAAAGAATTATGCTTGAAATTTCTCAGTTTTCTTACTTCATTCAAATACTGAATTTTGCAGTATTTTCTGCTGAGCTTTAAAAACTATTTGACAAATATTGTACTTGATTTCTGTAAAAAACTTTTAAGTTTTTCTCTGAGTGCATTTACATACATATAATACGCTTGTGTGAAATCCTTTATGTTGATTACATTTCTGGGTTTATTTTATTAAAAATACTCGCATCGCATCGCATTGCAAGGATACATAAAAAAAACCAGCAGCAGCAGCAGCTCGTTGGCTCAGTCACAGTCAATATTGGCAGCGTCTGTGGCTTTCACCCCACATGTCCCCACACTCAAAACCCCCTTAGCAAAGCCCAATACTGGGTATTGTGCTGACTGCCAAATGCACGTTGCATGTTCGGCTGCGAATTTGCAATGCAACCTGCCAGGCAGCTCAGCTGCTCAGCTCTGCCTTGTTGCCAACAATAAAAAGGTAGCCAAGTCCGCACCACCCAACCACCCACCCACTCGCACTCACATGTATGATGAGTGCACTCGACAGCACGAAATGTTACCTAGCTGTGGGTTTGCCAATTGAAAGCGCACTTGATAAGTTCAAAAATTAATTCTTCTACCTCGGAACATGTGAAACATTTCAATTTTATCAGACATTTGACCTAATGCAGCACATTCGCATTTCACTTACAAAACCAACTCACCCCACCATATTTTACTGTGGCTCCACAAAATCACAATCTTGTGTGTGCTCGCTTTGCCAGTGCATTGGGCTGACCTCTAGCTCAAGCCCAACAAGATACATATAGTATGTACATATATATTATGAAAGTTAGTGAACAAGAAAATTTGTTATATTTGTATATAAATATATTTATTAGTATATTTGCTCATCTATAATTTTTGTGAAATTTTTGCTAAAGTAAATATTTAAAGGGTTGAATATAATCCAATTTTTGTTGAGGTAAAAAAACCTTAAACTATCTGCTCCGAATTTTGGGGTTGGTTTGGTTTTCTCCTCATTTGTACATCAAGAAAATTTGTTAAAACAGATAAAAAATTATTTTAACATATTTTAACTAAAATTTGGATACAATAATATCAATTACATGTAAAATATCCGGAATTAGGTATTTATTTATTATAGCCACAAGTTTTAAGGAATCAATTTCAATAAAAGTTTACCCTCACCCCAATTGTCTGCTGCGTGCGGCACCGCAGGGGTAGGTGGTAAGTGGGGCTGGCTGTGGCAGTTGCCACACTCAACACTTTCCGTATCAATTACGTCATGTTAATCCAAGTGTCCACTGCATGTCCGCAAACTGACCGACCATACATCACACACTGACGCGTTGGTCAGAGCGGGGGGGCTGCAATCTGGTGTGTCTGCGGCGGCTCTAAAGGGGAGGGGGGTGGTGGAGTGGTTGCAGCATTGTTGCAATGTGCAGTCGCAACCGTAAAAACAAAATGCCAACTGGCCAGCAATTCAAATGCTTTGATGTGGCACACAACGGCATGTCCAAGCCGTCTGCTGCCCCACGTTTTGCCCAAACCCCCAATTCATGCGCCGGGCAGTTGCAACGCCAGCAAACATTTCAATCAAAAAGGCTGCAAAAAGAGCCAACCAAAGGGAGCTCAGAACGATGCGGACAGCAGCCAACAGGACGAGGACGAGGACGAAGACGAGGACGATGCTTGGAGCCGGGGCAGCTCAATGACGCATATAAACTCCCAGCGTCAGCGTTAAATGCGTTCGTGTCCATGTCCATGCCACGCCATGAGTTGCGATTCACTCACTCATTCAGACCCCTCGCACCCGCCCCGGTTCGACCCATCGCATGCAAAGGCGACGTGCAAAAAAGTGAAACAGTTGTCGGTGCTCTGATGAAAATGAAGAAAAAAAGAGAGACGAACGCGCTGCTCGGTGGAAAAAAACTCAATTCGATTTAATTAAAACCAATTTTCGACTTTGAGCACTGCATTTGGTTTTTATGTGAATAACAGATACCCTGCAAACAAAATAGAAGGCAAAACAGGTCTCCCGAAAGTGTAAGTTTAGTTTTTTTCTAACCAAATCAAATTTCTTTAATCGAAATAAAAAGTATTTCTAAAAAATAGATTTGATTAATTATTATAACTATATAATTCAATTTTACCTTACAGATCATTCACAGTTCGTTCAGTTTTTCGACAACAACAATTGCAGCAAAAACAATAGCACAGTTATAGGATAGATTCGGAGCTGGTTGCACGAATGCGAAGCTTTGCACTGGATGTGCGTCTGATGCAAGTTGCCACATTTACATTTTTATGCAAATACCAATTCAACCTGCAGTTGATTTCTACCATTTTTTCAGCTAACCAAAAAAAAAAAAACAAACAAGTAATTTTTTTCTTAGTCAAGTTGATTAAGTCGATGAAACGTGTTTGGAAGTTTAATAAATAGAATCGTTTACATTGATATGTTTCAAGCGTGCATTTTGCATTTTGCACAAATATTTTCTTCTTTTAAAAATCAATTTAAATCTTCAGGAAAATTTAATATTATTTTTCATTAAAGTCTTATAAATAGGAATAGGATGAAAATACTATAAAATCTTAATAATTGCAACTCAACTTGTGGTAAATTTTGATTAAGTGATCTATTTCTGATTCATTGATCGAAATAAATCAAATTCTACTTCTATTTAAAGATAAACTCTGAAAATAATCATGTTAGATTGCTGTCTTAGCTAATTTGATAAGGTTAAATTCAGAATTACCTTCTCTATGAATTGTGGAATCTTGGCCGAATATATTGTTGTGTGGAGCGGGTTAATCAAGCCCAGCGAACGAATGCATCATGAATGAATGTTTGGCTGCGTTATCGAATATTTTCGCACAATTCGCATATTATTCGCCAGTTCCCAGTTCCCCCATTGCCAGGGCCCAGACGCTATCTCATTCAGTTCGATTCGCTCGCTGACATCGCTGTGATGGGTGGCGTGGGTGGGGGTGGGGGTGAGTGCATTGAAATCCACTTCATGAGCAAAAGGCCGATGCGCGATGTGGCGAGCGCGCACATTGAAGGGTATTAACAGTCATTATTCAATGATATCTGGCTGCGGACATAGCAGGACAGGGACATCATCATTCGTGCGGAATATTTGGCTGTGTAAATGGATCGATTTCGTTAGCAAGCTCTGCCAGTGCCCCGTCCCCCCCAGCAACCCCCTCAACACTGTCGCCAGAGAGGAGAGGATCAAGCGCTCTGTGGCAATTGTGGGCTGTGCGGCGGCAGCAGCCATTGCCATTTTGCTGGCGCACAGACACCCAAATGCATATGCATATCCTTAATTATGATTATTGTTATTTTCGACTCTGAATGGCGCATTTAATGCGCTCCCCTGCCGCCACAAGCTGCCCCCCCAACCCATAGCCGCCCATCTGGCTCGTTATGTTGTCATAAATTTTGCGCTTTGGTGGCGGCGGCTCCAATGGCGGCCCGAAATGACGTCTGCCCCATTAAAATATCGAGCAGAGTCAGTTGTAGTCGTCAGCGGACTCGGGACTGTCGCCTGTCGCCTGTCGTTTGCCTCATTCCTCGCCCATGCATTATGTGGCCATTTCAAAATATTGTTCGCTTTTCTTTCTTTTTTTTTTGCAAATCGAGTCCCTATATCCCGTTAGCCACCATTCGCGTGTTTTACTGTTACCATTACCTGCCATTTTGGTCGATTTTTTGTTGTATCTGTAACCCTGAAAGCTTCGCTCGTTGCGTTTACTCACTTAAAATTCAAAATTCTATCGTTATGAGTATTCATAATCTGAGATATATTTATTTATCATTTATCTCTCTTTAACAAATTTCACACTATAATTAATTACATTATTTAATGTTTTTTATATATATTTATTTCCAGGTCTGAAAGGGAGTTTTATCCTTAGCATAATTGGAAATATCTGCGTTCCTTCGTTCTTGTATTATTTTTCGCAATTTATATCGAGTCGTATTTTTCTCTTGATTTCCGAGCCGAGCACGGTACGATCCATTGAACAAACATATGAAAAATCATTAGTTTTTAGTGCGGCTGGCAAACAATCAGAAAATTGGCACTTGAAACCCTTGCAAACAATTCGATGTCGATGTGAATGTGAATGTTTATTGTGGGCTGTTGCTCGGTTCGTTGTGTATTTTTTTTACGGCTTTCCGGATTTTTTCACACTCTCTTTTTGCGCCTCATAACGTATTCAAAATCAAATTGGTTTGCCATTCGGTCGGCTGTGAAAACTTTTACTTTCATTT
This sequence comes from Drosophila melanica, assembly GCA_004143765.1. NCBI lineage: Eukaryota > Metazoa > Arthropoda > Insecta > Diptera > Drosophilidae > Drosophila > Drosophila melanica. The sequence continues at coordinate 65,463 of SCDT01000373.1, forward strand.
CTAACGCGCTCTAACGGCCCCAAAATCAACCCAGAAAATTGAAAATAAAAAATCATTTTTCGCACAATAAAATATTCGCCAAAGCAAACCGAACCGAACCAATCCCAATCCCCAATCCCCGAACTGAACTGAACCAAGTCCGGAGACGTTGCACATGGACACCCCAAGCGGCTGAATAGTTTCACAGTTGGAATTGTATCGGTTGGGTGGTTGAGTGGTTGGGTGGTTGGTCTACTGGAATTAGTTGCGCCTGACTTGGCGGCCATTTGCCACGCCCTCTTTGCATTCTGCCAGCATCGTCACCTCCGCTGGCAACCCATTTGGGTGGCTCCAAAAGCGCTTTTTACCGCTGGTCAATTTGAAGCAATGTTTTCTCGCTTGTTTTGCGTTTGATTTTATTTGATGTGTTTCGTTTTATTTTCTCCCCTTTTTTTTTTTGCTGACCCTTTTTCTTTATTTTCCTTTTATTTTTCCAATTGCATTTGAACGCCAATTGTTTCCCCCGCTATTAAGCATCAGTTCCAAATGGGGCTGGGCTCTACGCACTCAAACGCAAATGATTTGAAGCCCGCAGTGGACACAAGTCCGATGCACATGTGTGAATTTCGACACTTGCCTTTTGGTGATATATTATTGGTATTTTTTCGATAGCTGCTTCATCAGTCTACAATCGCTTAACAATAAAAATTTGTAATTATTAATTTTTAACAAATTTTACAGATTTTTTACAAAAACAATTTTCTTAGCAATGCAGAAATGTAGAGGCCAAATCATGATCAAAATTCCATAAAACAAGAAAATCAAAAAAAATTCAAAAAAATTTTATTTTCCAAAACGCATATATTTTAAATGTAGATTTAATCTAGAAGCCAAATCATGATCAAAATGCCATCAAACATGAAAATCGGTTCAGTTTTGGCAAAGTTATGGGAGTTTGAAGTAAGGAAGCCATGGATCAAAGACCTTTACTTGTCAAAATTCTTGTCAATTTTGACATGATTTTTGACCAAAAATTTGACCCCCTCAAAATCGGGTCGAATTATGTTTTTTATACTAATTTTGATATTCTGAATCTTTTAAAATTATAAAATCACAATTCTAAGTTTTTGAAAAAAAATTTTTCCGAAAATGAACAAGGGGGGACCACATGATTTTTTTCAAAAAAAAATGGAAAAAATTTTATTTTCAAAAATGCAAATATTTTAAATGTATATTCAATTTAGAGGTCAAATCATGATCAAAATGCCATCAAACATGAAAATCGGTTCAGTTTTGGCAAAGTTATTGGAGTTTGAAATAAGGGAGCAATTTATCGAAGACCTTTACTTGTCAAAATTTTTGTCAATTATGACATGATTTTTGACCAAAAATTTGATGAATTATGTTGAATTATGTTTTTGATCCCAATTTTGACATTTACAATCGGATAAAATTAGAAATGCGCAATTGATAATTTGATTTTTTTATTTTTTTTTTTAAATCAGTTTAACTTAAACGCCTAGTTAGTCATTTAGTGTCTACAATAAATTAATAAATCTTAAGAAAGCATATACATATATAGTTCATTTATGTACATACTTGTGTATAGCTCGAACATATGTGTGTTCATTTGTATTTGTGGATCTCTGTTCGCATTTTCTCGTTCATCGTCATCTAAATTTTCATTGGCGCTCTGTGTGCTGTGTGTAATGTGTGTGTGTGTGTGTGTGTGTGTGTGTGTGTGACTGCGTTTTTCTTTCGTTTTGGCCATTTGGCTGTGTTATTTGACTAACTGCCTGACGTGTTTTCCTCACACTGGTGATAACATAAAATTTTACTATTATGCGTTTTAGCTGCTTTCCAGCATTTTAATACAATATTTGTTTTTTCCGTGCCACACAAGAAGCCAAGGGAAAAAGTGCAAAGAACGCGAACACACACACACACACACACGCACACATACACACAACAGCAAAGGGCAAGTAATGTTCTGTATCAGCCTCCCCTTTCCCATCTATTTTTTTTGCCCCTGCACAGAACGCGGCATTGGCTGAGAATTCATGGACATGCAACGCGTCTGAAATTTACATTCAAATGTGTTTCGCTTAGATGCGAAACGTAACTACCCCCCCTCCAACCCCCCTAAAGCGAGTCCCTGCAAAAAGCACAAAGAACGAAAATAGTACCTTAGTGCAGCCAATTCCCTTGAGCAGCATATGTTCCAAGTTAAGTTCGGTGGGGGCTGGGGGCTCTGTCGGAGGGTACGCAACGGATTTTTGATGAAATTTCAAAAATTTCCCACTTAGCGGCAAAATGACTGACATAAAATTGATTTGCAAGCGAACGACATGACGAACGGAATCGGAACGGGAGACCGATGCCGGCCCCATTTCAGGGCTGGCGTTGGGTAACTGTAGATTGGCGGCGAAAATCAAAATTCCGTGCACACTTCAGCATTTCATTTAGAGTCTAAACTGCATGGCAAAGTGTTGAGGTGTGGGCGGGGGGCGGGGGATGTTGGCCTGGGAGTTGGCCAAATGGAATTCAGGTTTTCTCTCTTTTTTCATTTCTTTCGTTTCATCTTAACAATGCCTTGGCGATATGTGCTTGTGTGTGTGTGTGTGTGTGTGTGTGTGAGCCTCATTGGGCTCTTGGTAGTAATACAAATTTAAAGTTATGTTTGCTGCTGCAGAAACATTCTCTCATTTATTCATCTCGTCAGCTTTTCTTTTGTTTGTGCGCCCGCAAAGTATTTTTGTGTGTTGTTTTCCCTTTTTGTTTCGTTTCTTTTATAAATTGTTGCATGTATTTGGTATTTCATGAAAATGAGAAATGAATAAAATAAAATTTTATTTTATGTGTGCAACATGTGAAATTTCCTCGTCTCTGGCCAGAATTTAGCTCTTCGCAACGTTCACTTATTCGAATCATTAAATTTTACGTTCTCAAAGTTTTCGTCTAAACAAACAAATCGATGAACGCGACTTTTAAGCATAACAGTAATTTTGCCTAATTTCGCTATTTTTTCACGATGAATTAGTTATTCAAAAACCTGAAAAGTATGCAATAACAATTTGTCAATATTTTAATCATATTAATTAAAGGAAAATATTAAAATGTGAATTATTAAATTTTAATGTAACTAAATTTTTATTGATTCACTGAATCGCATTGAGTTTCGGGTTTATTCATATGAAATACTTATCAGCGGATGGATGAATGGATGTGGTTCGATTTCTTGGCCATTATCAGGGCCAAAACGAAATCGACAATAATGCGGTTAAGTAAATTTGCCTTCAAGCTATGGGCTTATCGCTTACACTCTTCCCGAAGAATAAAAGAATATCTTGATTTTCATAAATTTAAATTTAAGCTACAACAATTTTTAATAAATCCAAATTAAATTCCAAAATCAAAACTGATTAAAAATCTGTTTTGTACTAATAATTTATTGTCATAGTTTTCAGATTTATAATAATGTCAATAGAGTATGGCATAGTCGAGCAAATTATATTGCAATGTTTTAACAATAATTTTATTTCATATTTTTTTTTTGGTAGCCCACATTCAGCTATCAATCAAACAGCTGCCTACTCTTCATATCACTGTGGCTGTGTTTCTGTGTGTGTGTGTGTGTGTGTGTGTGTTTTGGTGTATTCTGATGGATGGATGGCTGTTTAGCTGATTGATCGATCGATCGTCAGTTGACGTTGGCCAAAAGTCAGACCTGTGGCCGTGCGTAGTTTTGCGTTGTTCATCTACAACTGATTAACCGCTAAAGGTGGATCAGGTGGGCGGCGGCGGGTGGGGCGAGCGCCAGTGTTCGCTGCGTCATTCGGTGGGCACGCAACATTCACTCAGCCCCAAAAGTCAGTCAGTTGGCCAGTCACACAGTCAGTCAACCAGCCGGGCAGGCAGTTAGTCATTTGGACATCCGCCAGCGTTTGATTGATGGATGACTGAGCCACTGGCGCACAGATTAAGATATGAATAGCACTCAAAGTGGGTCGCTTAACCCGCTCGCGGCCTCGTGTTTGAGTATCGCTTTCAGTTTCATTCACAATTAGTTCAACATAAAACAGCCAAAAGATTTTACAAACTACAGCCAAGAATTTCCACTTTATCAGGAATTAGCTAAATCAGTTAGAGCAACAAGATATATCTTTCAGATTCAGACATTATGGATATGAAAATATCTTTAATTTATTTTCATACTCTGCTTAGAAAGTGAAATTTGATTTCATTGCCAAACGATTGAAAATGAATTTCTAAGCATTAATTATAATTTTATTGAACTTTGGCATTGCTCATTCTTCAAATTGTTGCCGGGGGCCAGGGCCGGGCTGTTGTTTTTGGGTTCATCGTTGACGCATATATCGTCTAATACCTGATAAATCTGTCAGCTGAATGTTTAAATTGAAATCTCTCAGCACGGTGCACGCCCGCGCTTGAGAGCGGCGATGTGTACGGGATCGGGAGCACTCAGCACGGGCCAATCAAATGTTGGGACAGAGAGACGGGCGAAGGGCGGGGATGGGGACGTGACAAGCAGACGGGCACTTGGGAAGGGAAAAGCGACCACAGCGCAGCAAACAACGAACAACACAAACAACACAAACAAATCCACAAGATGCATTTGCGCTGCGCAGATACAATTTAGATAATTTGTATCTCAGCGTTGTTGTCAGGACGCGAGCGCTGACTGACAGATGTTTTGATTTGTGGATACAGTTAGTGGCCGGCGGGGGGGAGGCAGAAAGGGGGAGGTCAATGAAAAAAAAAAGAAATAAATAAATACCCAACATCTTTTGCTCAGCTATAGAATCTTTCAGCTGCCAGTGAATATCTTGTATCTGCAAGATACTCCCCCACTCAAGCTCTCACTCTCACTCTCTCGCACTCTCTCTCTCTCGCACTCACTCTCTCGTAAGTGGCAAGTGCTGTGCACATCTTAAACGAAAACAAATATTGGACGAATAAAACGCTTAAGCATCCAATTCGATTGCCGGCAAGCAAATCGACTGAAAGATTTATGAACAATGCTTTTGGTATTTATGGCCCCCCATTTGTATTGCTCTGCAGCCCCCCGCTTTTCCATTAAAAGTGCATAAAAACGCAACAAAAGCAACATCCAACTAACTAACTAACAACCAAATCGCTATGTTTATTTTTTTCGCAACGGCAACGCACCTAACGAAAATAAATAAAAACACAGGAATACCAAAAAAAAACAAAAGCAATTTGTGTGTGTGGGTGTGTGTGTGTATATACATATGTGTAAATATATATGTATTTAATTTTTGGGCCAATTAACGCCACTGAGAATGTGGAACACCCATCGAGCTGAACGATACCAAAAAGAGATTTACTGAGGTGATTTTAGAGCGGAAGACAAATAAGAAGAAATATCTAATTAGTTATATATCGATAAATATGTATATAGATCACCAGCTTGAGGAGTTAACCTTAACTGTGCTAAAAATTTAAATAATTTAAAAATGTATTCATTAATCTATATATAATAATCTAAGTAAGAAAGTTTTAAACTCTAATTTTTAATCAATATTTTAGTATTTCGTGATGAGTTTTTAATACCAATTTACTTAATATTAAGGTTCTAATTACATGGTTTATAAAAATATTAATGAATATAAATATTATAATATATTTTTACATTTTTTGGCCTGTTTAAGTTTTTTTTGTTATTTTAACACGATAACATTTTAATTTATTTAACAATTCGTTGTTGTTGTTGTTGTTTGTTGCTACACGTTGTGCAAATACTTTGCACCAATAATAACTCAGATTTTGCGGTTGTTAATTTTTGACAGCGACGTGAGTCGCCAACAGCCGCAGTCAACAACAGGCAACAACAACAACAGCGACGAGAACAACTGTTAGTCGTGTGAAGGCAACTGCGGTGGGTTCGGTGGGTGGGTTCGGTGGGTTCAGTTTCGGGCTGTGGGTCATTGTTTATTTTGAATCAACGCGTAGCGCCGCCAATTATCGGAAGGCGATAAAAAAAAACAATATGAAGTAGTGCGCGCCGCGCAGCAACAAAAACAACATAATTATGACGTCAGCAGTTGCCGTTGTCGTTGTTGCTGTTGCTGCGGTTTTTGGCTGCAAATTGGTTTGAAGTGAAAAAGGCCAGATGCAAACGCGTTGCCCAAAAATGTGAGCATCGTGTTGCGCAAAACTCGCTCGGATTATGCGGCAAATGTAACGGAACTAATGTTAACCAACTGCCGACTGGGTGGGTGGTTAACGGGTGCAGTTGGGCTCTTCTTGTTGTTGTTTCTGTTTTTTTGAGGGGGGCGCCAGCGTCGGCCTGTCTCAAAGCTGGCGGCAGCCTTTGATCAGTGCCGTCGTTTTGACTGGCTCGACTGGCTAATTGCCCGCTCGCCGCCTTTTGTAATTGATAAGCTTTAAGCGCACACACTCACACACACACACACGCACACACACGCACAACAATTCCGCATTGTCTGGCGCGTCCGGCAGCGGCTTCAGCCTGGAAGCCAGCGCACATCCATCAACGGTCTTTAGCGGTAAATCACTTAATTTGCTTGACCAGCGGCCAGCCGCCAGCCGCCAGCCGCCAGAGGGCGTATTCTTGGCCACAAAGCTGCAAAGCTTCACGACTGACCAACTTTTGGTCCGCACCGGAGTTGATCGATTGTGAATTTGGCAATCGCACGGCCGGCAACTGTTTTGACGGATTAATTCTCGATTCGGGCCTAAAACTGCATTATGATAGATGATAATTGATAGATGGATCACCAGTGATCGCTCCTCCATCATGCGACGTTTTGAGGTTTCAGTTTTGGTTTCGTTTTCGTTTTCGGTTTCGGTTTCGGTTTCCAATTTCCATTCATTCATTTTCGTGAGCTTAAGTTTTCGCCTGAAAATTGATTGAGCAACGTGTGTCGTGGCTCAGGTATGTTTAACAGGTGATATTTCTTCATTTCGTTTTGATTTATATCGAAAAAAGCGCCAATAATTCATTTAACCGATTCTTTAAATTTCTACGCATTATTGTCAGCCTGACAAATCGCCAGCCTTTCAATGTTTTCCACTCTTGATTGATGCCAAACAGCTCACAAAACCGAACGCAAGTGCCAACCGCGAATGATATTCCATTATGAGAAGCAAATTCCCCATTCGAAATTAAACAAATAAACTGTCTCAATGTGACGCTGATGTATGAATGGATGAATCGGTATTGTTTCAGTGCGGTTGGGCGGTGTCTAGCGGCTGACTTAGTGGGTGGGTGGTGCCAACTGATCAAAACGGTATGCTTAGATAACGATCATTGTATATTCAATTTAACAATGAAATTCACATATTTTATTATTTTCTTTTTATTATATATATTTGTTGCATTATTTTTAACTGAAAGATACAAAAATAAACAAATTTAATTTACACTTTATTGTATTTTGTTATTGTGATTGGAATTAATACAATTCCTTTGCTATTACTATTATCAGTGTTTTTTTTCTTTTTGGTAATAATATTCTTTGAAAATCAACATGATTTTTTTTTGATCTTGTGACTAAAATCAAGCATTAATAAAACTTGAACATTTTTTATTTGATTTGATTGAAATTTATGGTTAATGTCAAATGTTTGTTTTAGAACCGATCTGAGAATGGAAATAAACAAACTAATAAATTTGGCTCGATTATTGTTAATAAAATTGTTAAGAATTGTTACCTTTGAACCGAATAAACAAGATCGTAAAGATGAAAATCGGTCGATCGTCAGAGCACTAATATCCATGGTAACAAGTTGAACAGATTGAAAAGAATTCACGATTTTATGACTGCATTAAACACGACTTCGTACAGCATTCAGCGTCATAAAGGGAAATACTTTCTCAAGACTTTCACATAAATAACATGCGACCAGAGATCTGGGATCTGTCTGATCTTGAGCGGCCTGCCAGACTCATCATTGTTCCAACGATAGAGAGAGAGAGAGAGATAGAGAGGGAGCTGCAGGAAAGTGACGAGCGATTGCCGCCTGCAAGTGTCAATATAAAGTAACAACTTTATTGGACCTTATTTATTCGAGGGCGAACCAATAAAATGGGCAACTTTATAATGATGCACATAAATAACCCTCCCCTCCCCGCGAGCAAGCAAACAAAGCAAATCCATTCGAAGACCAAGGCGCAGGCGCAACGATCACAAAGACCAAAACGAAAACAACAACAACAAAAAAAAAAAAAAAAACTCAATTCAAAAAGAAGGGGAAAACAAGTCA